>JAGKTI010002236.1:50313-69684 GCA_018397915.1 Birgus latro | reverse complement strand
CTTATAACAACAGGTACCGCCCTTGTTACGGAAGTTTGTGAGGAGATTGTAACCAGGAAAACAAAATGGAGATATTTTGGTAGAGGGAGAGATTGGTGGTTCTGTGAGGAACAGAGCCAGAGGGGATATGGACATCACCTGATAAACAATCCGCACAAAAGTATGCTTCATAATGAATTTCGGATAGATCCATTCCGTCGACTTCAAAGTTAAGAGAAAGGGTACAGACTTTGTCAGGTGCATTTCCGTGGATATTTCACTCATCTTTTTCTGTTTTTTTTTTTTTTTTTGGGGGGGGGAGGCAGTTTTTTTTTTTCTCTCTCTCTCTTCATTGCATCCCTAACCAGCATTCTTCATCGGAATACTTGTATATTCCATAGACTAGAGACAAATAATGTTGCCAAAAACACAGATGACGTGGTATTGGAGAGGTATACTTTCACATGGTGGCACCGATATAACCGACCGACTCCTATATTCCGTTATGGAAAGGTCCCTGATCTCATTTCATCTCCCGAAAGAAAGATAGTGAATGCCAGAGAAGGACAACTTCAGCCGGCAGTCCATTGGTTTCACATTTCAGATAAACCTGCAGCTAGAACAACAAAAACAACTACTACCACTACTACTACTACTACAACTACTACTACGGTACTACTACTGCTACTACTGGTGCTGCTGCAGCCACCGCTGTTGTTGTTGCTGCTGCTGCTGCTGACGCTGTTCTTGAGATGGCACAGTTTCTATATACTTCTTCAAGCTTTGAGAATATTCGACTTAGAAGGGACCTTCTGAACTACATTTGTTTCACCTTAAACTTGATTTTCGTCCTTTTGCAGCTTATTTCATATCCTAGAAGCAGGGAAGGTAATGTTTTAGCTCTACATTCTACTCATAGTACTTTTCTCGACTAGCAACAGAATGGAGTCAATCTATCACTTCATTTCAGCTTCAGTAAGGAAAGATGGGATTTTTAAGCGAAGGCAGAGTAGAAGAAGTGTAGTGAAGATAGATATAGCATTAATAAACTTCGTTTCTTCAGTAACATATATTTTTTCTTATTGAATAAGATCGTCTAGAAATACTGAGAAGCTAAATGAGTAGTTACTGAAATAAACGCAATAATGGAAATCGTTAACATTTTAAAGGATCAGTTTTGAATTTGATATAAAATGTGCATGAATATTCATTGCTACAGTTCCTTTAGTTTCTCTAATGTATACGTTTTGACTAGTTTGCTTTTCTCTTCCATGAAAGATAAGGAACAAGCTCGGTACAAAATTATTTGATGCGGAAGCTTCAGGTCCCGACGGTTAATGCCTTTTGTGTGGTGTGATGTGGTGTGACTTCACTAAGTTTACCAAAACTTACCGGATTGAAGCACTGCGTCCGAAAATCGTTAGTGAGAGACAGAAGGAGTCACTCCTAGCTATGGTCCGTATCTAAGGTTGTCCTGTATTACCTGCAAAATGAGATGACAGCTTAAGTTTTGTTTACAATTTCCAACTATCGTTGTATGTGGAATATACAGTATATACAATCCAAGTGCGTAGCAGTAATCTATAATATTGACAAGTTTGATTGCTGCAATCCATGTTGGTGATGGAGAGTGAAGCTTTCACGTTGTGGCGCCGATATAGCCTTGTGTTGAACCTGCCCGGTTATACAAAAGTCCCTCTGTCCCCTCTGCAACCCCGAAAGGAGGGTGGATGTCAGGGGAAAATGAGAGTTTGCTCTGGCGAAGTCGCCAGATGTCAGGGGAAAATGAGATTTTTACTCTGGCGTGTCGCCAGATGTCAGGGGAAATTTAAGTATTCCCAAGAAATAATGAAATATTGTATAATTGGTATACAATGTATAGCTAAGTGTGCTATGTCAATTCTCTAGGGTCGAGAATTACAAACTTCCTCAACGGCACGCAGCAGAGAACTAGACAGAGTACTCTTTTGAGCTGCAATATTGTACCGTTGGCCTACGAGAAAGTTTCTTCTCCCCCCCCCAACAATCAAAAAAAAATTATAATAATAATAATAACAGGCTCTTGGCTGAGCCAACTCCCAGCTAGCACAACGGATTTAAAAGTGATGTTAAAGCTGGCCTAAGTACCGGCCGTGATTTAATTCAAAAGTTGTGCTAACGCAGAGTAGCAAACTGTATTAAATAACAGAGTGGAGTAATTAAACACAGTTAATAACTTTAACAAAGCTCAAGAAAAGAACTGTGAATTTATTAATTACAAAGAAATGAATTTACGTTACATGAAATTCAAATCAAATAAAGGAATGCACTCACTCGCTCAAACACTCAGATAACGGCTAAATATTTCAAAAAGCTTAGCCTAGGAAAAAACCAGAAAATACTGATCGGTATGGATGAAATTGAGCTGCTGTGACGATCACCAAAGTGGGTGGGGCTGCAGGAGACACGCCAATACAAGCTGAAATCTGAAAACGCTAGAAAAGCACAGAGCCTAGGGAGGCGTCCTGCGTCTCGCCGTGTCTACAGTCAAACTGAGCTCCCATTCAAATCGGCGGCGCGACGAGCGTGGGAGATGCGCGCGCCGGCGTGTAACGGCTAACGCGCCAACAGACAATTGAAATTTACGGGACGATGTCACGACTCACTCAACACAACGTTACAATGTAGAAAATTCGTGACAGTGGAGGACTGCAAAAGAAAGGTAGTTGTCTTTCTTTCTTCGTCAGCAGAAAGGAGTCCAGCAGATTCACCCTCAGATGAACCTAGGATTGCACCTACTACCACTACTACCCTCCATGTTACTTACCCTTTACCGGTTGTATTTAGCATTCTCAGGATCTTATGATTCGCTGTCAGCTGAACACAACCATGTGTTGTTACGAAACAGAATACTAAAGGTGCCCCGATCATGAGAGAGTTAACAGTGACCGTCACACTCTCAGGCTCATATGACCCATTCTCAGCTTATTAAGCTCGTCTAACGTTAGCTGCTACAGGAAAATGAAGCTACCCTCAGCATGAGAGAGTTTATGTCCGAGCCATCAACGGATTGTAAAGATGGTTAAGAGTTTCTGGGCTGGATGGGAGGAACTGCTTTCTTGCTAATCTTCGGGACAGTTACTTGTGAGTTGTGGCTGGTTCTTGCTAACTGCCGCAACTCAGTGGCTGCCTGACAATGGGAAGGTGAGGATGCATTGGTTCATTTTTTAGTTGTATGTACAGTATTCTGCAGTTCCCATTTTTGTGCCATTATCCCCCTCGCAGTGACGATTTACAATACTTCCACTTATTTTATTCTTGCTGCTACCAGACGTATTATCTAGCGTCAGAAAACGCCTTAGTGATGGAGGGAGTGAATGAAGGTTATATTTAAAGACTCCAGTTAATAATATTTCTTTTGGGCTGCAGAAAATCATTTGGAGATACCAAAAATAACAACAGATAATTCGTTATCGGATTGCGAAGGTTATTTCCTGCTCATAAATAGATACTTTTGAATTTTAATATTGGTGTCGACAAACAATTTTGGCAACCGTTAAGAATGCAAGTGGCCATCTTATTTTGCAAAGTTTTAGTCAGCTCCATGCTTCCCTTATTGTTATTTCATGTTTTTCATTACTTCAGACCTTCTTAAGCTTCTCATTATTTTGATTTTTTTCATGCAATATTTTGATATTGATTGAAGCGCTGTTACACCATTTATTTATTTCGAAAATAGTATTTGTTTACACTAGGAGTACCGTCCCACAGAGCTCAACAGAGCTCAATGTACCACCCTAGACGGACGGGCGCCATCTTGGTACGCCATTTTGAGTCTAGACGGGCTGTTTACATTTTCAAAAACGGCACTGCTATACACCTTTATGAAGTTCTCTGAATCAATCACAAAATGAAATTTCTGAAAATATCTGAGAGGAGGTCTCAATACACTTTACGTGTACCACAATTTTATTCTGCTCAGAAAAGATCTCTTATATTAGTGGGGTTTAAGGAGGAGGCTGTTTGTCTTCCTTAACTAAAAAAAATTTTCAGAGGAATAAACTTATGACGTTAAGATGAATAGAAAAAATCGTACTTCACGCTGTAAAGGGATTAAAGTGAATAAATTTAGATTTAGTGTTAACTACGAAGTACAGTTGTCTTTACTTATAAGTACTACAGGTCGTGGTGTGTTCGAAGTCGATGTAGTACCAGGTTTTTGTTTGTGTCACAGATCTACTGAGTTGGAACCACTATGACTGTTCTGCAACATCAGCATCGTATCATCAACCGTTTCGTTGTCCCATTATCCCCTTCCTTGTTGCGTCATCCCCTTCTTCGCCTCATCAACATTCCTCATCTCAACAATTTCCTCATCTCATCAACCCCTCTCTTATCTCATTCTTCGCATTTGTCTATATGCAACAAAAGATTTAGTAAGTTAATTATCTGCCAAAGTCTAACTCTACTTCACATTCCACTTTCACTCCACCCTGCCACACTAGTTTTCCACCTTGCCACATACTTCACCCTATACCACATACATGCCTCCTGTCCACACACACTTCACCACACCACAACCACACTCTGTCATTCCACACCCACACTTGACCTTGCCACACTTAATTTCCACCATGACAACCCCCCCCCCACATACACAATTACTCACTCACTCACTCAATGACACACACACACACACACACACACACACACACAATCACTCACTTACACACACAAATACACACACACACGTACACACACGTACACACACGCACATACACGCACACACACACGCTCTCTCTCTCTCTAGTCTATCACAACAGCACTTCACCCTCCCACACCAACAGCCACAACGTCACATCCACACTTCTGAGCCAAACCCACACTCTACCCTGCCATACCTCATACTCCATCATGCTACATCCACGCTCTCATGCTTACCTTCCACCCTGCCTCGCCCAGCCAATCATACCCATACTACCATACACCAGAGGTGCCGTGAAATCCACACTTCACCCTTGTGTCGAGTACAACTCTAATGTGTGGGGAGGCTCCCCACATACAGCTCTTCTCAAAAAGATGGAGTCATAGGCTTTATGCCTCATTAACTCTCCTCCTTTTACTGGCTTCCTTCAAACTCTGTCTCTTCGCCGCACTGTTGCATCTTGATCTCTTTTTCAACGCTACTTCAAAGGTCACCGCTCCTCTGAACTATCTGCTTGCAACCCTCCAACACTACAACGGCTGCATAGCACCCGTCTAGCAACAAACTCGCATCCCTTTTCTGTCCAGCTCTCTAATGCAAGAGTTAACCATTACTCCCAGTCCTTCATTTATGAAACAGGTGAACGCTGGAACTGTCTCCCTCTGTATTTCCTACTTCCTATGATCTCCAGTCTTTCAAACGTTGTGCGTCCAGGCATCTCGAAATGAGCGGATCTTGAATTTGGCACTCTCTTGTACTGTTTTGATTTTTCTCGGAAAGAACGGTTTGCGGGCTTTGGCCTTTGGCTCCTTCTTCCTTGCATATATGTAAAAAAAAAAAAAAAACCAGGTTGCGACGTCATTATTTAACATGTTCTTATGAAGGATGTGTTGCTGGTACAACTAACATGAAATCTGGTATATTGTGAATATTGAAAGTGATGGTATTAGTAATATCAGGCCTATTATGATTTAAGTGAAAGGACTTTAAATAATTAAGACTGTTAATAATTCAGCAAATGCTTATTAATTACAAATTAATTATCATGAGAAAAGTACCGTTATCCACATCAAGGTTTTCTAGTAGATCAGCTGTACACGATTCACATTATTGTTTCGGTAGTTGATTAGGCCTACTGTTACAAAGTAAGTGCGGACCGCTAATGGCTGGCATGTGCCTTGAAATATTAACAATTTTTTTCACCAAAGAGTAATGATCTCGCCGGGTGGGTGCAGGTAGACAGTGTTCCACGAAGTAATCTTCCTTGTTTTAATTGACTGTATTATAAAGAAACGCTACGAGTATATATTCATTGGTTTAACTGTGATGGCTCTGAACAACAATCATATTAATGCTTCCCAACCGTGATAAAATCCCCCTATTCCTAAAAAATAACATGAACGAGCAGTGTGGAAAAATTCTACACTAGTGTGGAATGACGTCCACCTGTCCACATCCATGTCCGTCGGTCATTTGTTTTTCCACATTAGCAGACAAAATTCCACAAAACAGCGACACTGTCATACACTCCCATTCCCACACTTTACCCTGCCGCACTCTACACTACCCTCGCCCAAATTCAAACTGTAAAGCCAGTGGCTATTTACTCGTACGATGGTAGGAAAGCTCTGAATGAACCTTTAATCCTAACTGGAACGTCAGTGTATGATATTGTCGTTTTATGAAAGTAGGTGCCGTTGGCGACGAAGTTTGTCTGCATGTACACAAAGTACAGTACACGTTTGAAGAATAGACATTTCGCCACGTCCATACCTTGGCTGCCGCCATTTTTTCTTCTGTATACCTGAAATATAATTGTTGATCACTCGTGAAATCGCATCTGATACATACATACATATTATAAATGTTTACGTTTCACTCAGATTATGTAGTAATGAACGTATCAGTATAAATAAAAATGGATTGTATTTTTTTCCAATAATTGGTGTGAGACGATGTGACTTTTTCTCATATGCGCCTGATACTGAGAGAGGAAAAAGGGTTGGACGGTCACACTATAGTGATGTGTGCAGTAGAGCAAAACACACACACACACACACACACACACACACACACACTATGTATATCATCGATTCCTAAAGGAAAAAGATAAGTAGGCCTACCGGTAAGCACTTTTACAGTATGTGCTCTTAACGTATGTCTACTGATCATTAGATCCGGAATGACAGCCTAGAGTAGGCCTACTCGGTAGCTGTGATTGTATAACATGTGGACCTGAGTTCTTATTTACATATTTTATTTGGCATTTCTGGTTTGTTTGATTTTACGTGTGTTCATGTGCGGTGTACACCATTCTTTTTGCTGTTTAGGCATTACTGGTTTGTAGGATTTTGTGTTTTCAGTAGGCATTTGCACTAAGTACTTACTGTAAATATGTGCTTCTGTGGTGCATGTTTTTGAAACCTACAGAGTAGACCTACTCGTATACACCTGCAGTGCCTAGTTAGGATGCTATAAACACAAAAGCCAATTTTCATGCATATTGTAGTGTGCAGGTGATTATCAGAAATCCTAGTTATATACTGGTGATTGAACAGGTCTGTGTTTAATATGTTGTTAACTGCAATTCATTACCGATATATAAAAATAGGCCTGTTATTTTTTATTTCATTATTCGTGATATATTCTAACTGTCTGTGTATAGTCAGACGCCTTAGTCCCTCAAGGGGTGGTCACAAACAAATCGCCTCCATGTTGCTCTGTCCCGTACCATAACGCTGTCCTTCCTCCAACTCACGCACCCTTTTCTCATATATCTCTCCACTTCATCCCCCCATCGCATCCTTGGTCTCTCCTTCCCTCTCCCCCTCCTTCCACCTCACTCTCATACACTCCCCTCGTTATGCTCTCACTCTCCATCCTCTCCACATGGCCAAACCACCTCAGTATATTTTCTCCTGTCGCTTTCTATCACATCCACATCCACATCACAATGCTCCTTCACTTCCTTATTTGTCGGTCTGCCTTTCCTTGTAGCTCAACATGCTCCTCTCAATAACTCATTTCCACTGCTCACACTGTTGACTTGTCCTTCCAACAAGATCCAAGCTTCGCCTCCATACATTTGAGTTGGTATCACAATACTACCATGCAGAGCCTTTTTTACTTCTGATGTTCACTTCCCTATTTCTTATCACTGCTTTCAAAGAACCAGCAACCTTTCTTTCCCGCTGTACCCTTTCAAGCAGTTCATCTTCTCAAGTTCCATCCTTACTCATCATACTACCGAAGTACTAAAACGCATCCACATTTTCCATTTCCTAACTATCCAGCCTCACTTTGCATTCAGCAGTATTATTTCACTGGAAGACCACAACTTTACTCTTCCCTACAATCACCTTTAGATTCTGTTTCTTACACACTTTCCCTAACTCATTCACCAAACCTTGCAGTTTCTCTTAGTCTTCACTTAACAATACAGTATCATTTGCAAACAATAAAATAGGAAGTTTCCAAACGCTTCCCTCTCTCATAAGGGCCACACCAACAACAATTGCCTCACTTTGTATCTCTTTATTAACTCCATCCATATACAGACTGAATAACCATGGAGATATCCCTGATTCAATCCAATATCCAGATAGGAGAATTCACTCAGTTCACCCTCCACACACAACGCAGCCCTAGCATCCTAATACCTATTCTTCACGGTATTCGACAACTTCACATTTACCCCATATATTCTTAATATTGTTGACATTCCTTGTCTATGCACTCAGTCATATGCTTTCTCGAAATTCGTGAAGGCCACATACAGCTTCTTTCCCTTCTCTAGAAACTTTTCCACTAAACACCTTAGGATGAATATGTGATTTACACAATCTCTTCCCTTCTTAAAACCTCCCTGTTCTTCTCCAACTAATTCCTTTGTTATTTTCCTAACTGTCAGTTAGTATCCTACCATATACTTTTCCTGTTCAGCTAAGAAGACAAATTCCCCTATGACTACCATACACTTCTTTTTCCCCTTTTCCTTCGTACAGGGGAATAATTATAGCAGATTTCCAATCCTCTGAAACTCTACCTTACTCCCAGGCCAATATGCACATCTTCCATATCCATTCTGCAACTATCTTTCCCCCATGGTTCAGCATTTCTCCACACACTCCTCAATTCCTGGGCCTTTCCCCATTTTGACTTTATTCCTTGCTTCCATTACCTCCATCTTACTGATCTCTTCCTACCTTCTCATCGCCCTCCTTCTCCCAGCCATATCCCAGCCACTTTTACTCATGTTATTTTCACTGTCTATCTTTAAAGATTCTTTACAGTGTTCTCTCCATCTGCCCACTTCTCCTCTCTTCTTCACTTCCAATCTACCACTCTTATCTTTCACTCCCCTACTGCTTTATTTTATCACCTTGTCTAACTCTCTTTGCCTCCTTCCAGGACAGTTTCTTAAAGTCCCTTAACTTTACACTCAAATTCCTCATCCACTTTCTTCTTATTCTCTCCTACTAAGAAGTCCTTAACTTTACACTCAAATTCCTCATCCACTTTCTTCTTATTCTGTCCTACTAATATGTTCACTTCTTCCTCTCTACAACTACATAAAACTTCTATTCTGTCTTGGAACCTCCTCCATACCTCTGTTTCCCATCCACTCACTATAAGCTTTCTCTTGTGCCAAAGCATGTCCCACCCCTTCATTCCTCCATGCTGTTCCTTGCACCTCCTTTCGTCTTTTCTTCCTCCCACATACCACCTCATATGCTCCACAGATTTCTTCTATGAGTACCTTGCACACACCTTCCACCTCCCCCATCTGATGAAAGAACAATAGTAATGATGACAAAAGTCAGAAACGTGATATAAACTGCAGAAAAAAAAAAAGTTCTGGGCAAAGTAAAGATGCAAAAAAATATTAATGATGATAACAGTAACAGGGAAGGGTTAGCAGTGCAGCCGTGTGCATGCATCGATCCCCGGCTGGAGATGTAGTATTTCATCATCGACCCACGTCACCAAGACAAGCCTAAAGTACCGCCCTTCCCTGGGTCTGCCTATCCCTGTCATGTCAGCTGATGTGTAAAAGGACGACGACTTGCGTTAATATGGATCATATGCGTACTTTTCAAATATCCAAGGAATATGACGCTAGAGAGGGACGCCTTCATGTGTTGACACCGAGATGACTAGGAGGCTCCACTGTCCAGTTATATAAACATCCCTAAATTCCCCTGAAAGGGGGATGGTGGAATGCAGAACGAGGGGAGCTTCAGTCTGCAGTCCGCCGGGATCGCGTTTCATGTGAACCTTTGACAACAGCCACAACAACAAATGATAGAAATAAACAAAGGATAATTGCCTTTGGAAGAAAGTGTGGTTACTGTAAGGACAGAATACTATCGGTCCCTGTGCTATACTCGTATACCGGAGGAGAGTCTAAGTATAGCCGATTCTTTTTCATAACATTGCATTCCAGCAACAGACTCAGTTTCAGTATGTTTAATAGTTCTTTCAGTATGGAGGAGACGGAAATCACGACACACACATTAAGCAGGCAGTGATAATAGTACAATATTTGTTGGCCGTATATAAGTTTCTGTAGCTGACAGACAATATTTCACACAGACATAATCATGTAGAAAGAATCATGAGGCCGAGTGATGTAGGCTATACGTCGATGATAAATCCTTGTATAGACAGTGGTGCTTTATTCATACTCCGTACTTACATGGGAGAAGCTTAAACTCACTTCCGCCCCCACTGCAATAGGTAAGGGTGTGTGAATCCGAAAAGAAAAACGTCATAATTATATGACGGCCACACATCTTTTGAACCTGCTGTGGCAAGGTGGGTTCGAGCCTCACACAGAAGAGGATGATTTACGGTACGATGTTCTTCAACCTGTCGTTATTATAGAAGCATATAAACACTTCCATACACCTACGCAGCCACTCCAACACAGGTTACACGTGCACTTTTAACTGTACAGTAAAGAGTCCTCCGACATCTTTATCCATGCGCGAAACAATGGATAGAGGCAATTTATTCATTGACAGAAAGTGGTTTCCATGCCCTACAGATTAGTTGCCCCTCAGTAAGCATACAAGACTTGAATATGTACAGTATGGTATAACTGACCTTCAGTGCCAGGAGTGTGCAAACCAACCACTAAATTAGATGCATGCTTACCATAAGAGCTCCCTTGCGACCTAAGTAAAATAATCCAAAGACAGCCAGAATAAGACGCAATGTAAGGTTTATGAGGCGGTTAAAGAACATTTTTTAAAGTCCCTACACTAGTGCCACGTACACTATAACTGTAAATTTGAAGGAAGCTTGTCATACTCTGAGGAAAAATTTGAAATTGCGGTGGCTGAATCGGTAGAGAGGCGGCCTGCGGTTCTAATGGACCCAGGTTCGAAACCCGGTTGGGGCAGGGAACGCCTTAAGGATTTGAATTTCATAAAAACAGACTTTCCTGATCTACCAGAAGACCCGCCGACATGTGGTAAAAATACCCCCGCTAATGTCAGTACACCAGTCCTGTATGAGACAGCCCTAGCATGTATTCAAAATGGACGGTGGGTGTTAGCGCCGAAGTGCAGATGTAGGAGGACTACTGGGCCTTGGGATAGGCCACTGCCCCCAAGAATAGGCCATGAAGCCTTTGCCCAAAGTCGGACACGTAAAAAAAAAACAAAAAAAAACATGTAACCGATGGGCACTGAACTGAAGCAGGCTTCATTTTCCTATGTCTTTATTACTGTTCTCACATCTCATATTTATTCTCCAATAGTCTTATCACTCCCATATGTATTCCTGGATCTTACATCTCCAATATCCTCTCTCCATCCCAGATATTGCAGATCTACATCTTCCTTCAATGTCTTTCACCTGAGTTACAAGGCAGCCATCAGCAGAGCAACACAATCAGATGTAATATTACTCCTACACGTTGCCACACTATGTACTACACATTTATGGTAGAGTTTCCTTCCGTCTGCTGCTAATATGACACTTTTCCCATTTCACTCTCGCTTTTATATCGTCATTCATTTGATGATTTTTGATTTTTAATTTTCACTATGATCTGAGTAAAGTCTTCTTTCGAAGGCAAGAGTGAGGTGAAAGCTAATGGGATAAATATGGCACTTACTAACGTTCATTTGTAAACACAGTATCATCGAGCTGTGCCGTCCCTGTAGGACATGAAAAATAGCAAAGGACCGCAATTTATGGAGCACCTGTTATAACTTATATAAAAGTAATTATTTTATATTAACACTCTTATGGTCATGTCTTCTATAGAACTTCAATCCAGCTAATTACAGATAATCTGATTTAGCTGAGTGAGTATAGAAATTTGAGTGTTACTACTGGTACCATTAACCCTTTAATGGCAAGGATTAATTTATCTCCGCATTCCACCTAACTCCAGACGATTTTACTCAGATGGGAGTAAGTCACAGATGTCTGAGTGTTGAGGTGCAATTCAGCGAAACACATCGGTTCTTTATATACTGAGACTTAATGAAAATGAACCAACTAATACAGCTGCAATAATTCGGGTACCGTTGCTTGTTTCCAGCACTGATTTGATTTGGTATGATCATGTACTCATACAACACCCATCTGAACAAAAAGATTCCCTTTGTTCACGAAGCAATGTCTTAGATAAGTCTATACAACGCATTCCATTCGCTGCCTATTGGAAGAAATGGAACACGTGGGTGCTTTACGTCTAGGACGAAGGCTAGATTGTGTGTAAATGGAATACGGTCTGCTAGTCTTTGAAAGACTGCCACCATGCCACGTTTGCCATGGCTTGAACGTCATCATGCATTAAGGGATGCTGGAGGGTGGCATGGCGCAATATGAGGTAGCCTATAGAATGGGGTGTCATCATTCAGTGATTCTCGGGCTCATCCAGAGGCATCATCAAACAGGTTCAGTTGGCAACCGACAGCGTCCTGGAAGAGTGTATGTCACAACAGGACGTCAAGATCACCACATCCAGATGCTGCAGCCCCAGGATAGATTCCGGTCGGCAACATAAATAGCACGTGAGACTCCTTCTCGACAAAATCATCGGTTACGTAGCTCCGGTGAATGTTGTTTGGCCTAAACGCACGTAGATCCGTAAGAGGTTTGGATCTCTTACTCCCCTGTCGTCGGATCACACTACAGTGGTGTAGACAACGTGAATGTTGAGCTAGAAGACAGTGGAATGATGTTCTTTTCACTAATGAATGTCGTTTCTGTGTGGATCACTCTGATGGACGGCTGTGTGTTTGGAGGCGACATAATAAACGTTATGATAACTGTTGTGTGACAGGGTAATCTCTGGGGTAGACCCAGCATCATGACATGGGCAGGTGCTCCAGCCGACTACATAACATCTCTAGTGATCATCGAAAGCAACCTGACGACTCGAGGATGCGTCGACAGTGTTCTCAGGCCCCATGTGATCCCGTTTCTACGTGACCATGCAGGTGTAGCAACGTTGCACCAGGATAACGCTAGTCCACAAGCTGCTCGGACCACCGCTGAGTTTCAGCAGGCTAAGAATGTCAACTTATTGCTATGGCGTGCCTACTTACCTGATATAAACCCAATTGAACATGTGTGAGATAATCTTATGATGCGACTATCGTCGTGTGACCCCAAACTATAAATAGACGACAACTGATCCATGCAGTGCTAGAAGAGTGGGAGAGGCTTCCACAGTACACACTAAGTGAACTGGTTTCCAATATGAGCCGTAGGATTACATATTGCATGGCTCAAAATGATGGTCACACCCCGTACTGACTGACACAGTGTGGATTTGCTTGTCTAGGAGGCCAAGCTACAAATGCACTGACGACTGTTTAAGTAATGAATTTCTTGTCCTTTTGTTCTGTCGTAAATTTGTAGGAGATATTGATGGTCTCACTGTGTGAACTACATTTAGATATGTCGAACTTTACATACAATAAACCACAAGTAACTTACTGGTGCGTTTTCACTGACTCACAGTATAGTTGGTGTTGTTGTGGCCCCAATTTCATCTGAAATGAATGGACTTCAAGCTGGAGTTGTCATTCCCTTGCAATCGACCATCCTCCTTTGGAGGATAGGGAGGGTGTTGAAAGACGTTTGTATAGTCAGGTAGCGGAGCCTCTTTGTTATATGATACCAACACATAAGAACTTCCTTGTCTAGAACAGTCTTTATATTCACTGGCAGCTGTGGACACTTACTGTAAAAACTGGGAAAGTAAACAACAGTGATTATGAATGTGAACAAATAAAAGGAAGTAACGGGAGTATCTCTTGAAGCATCGCGATTAGTCAGTCACACTCTCAGAATTTTCACACGCAAAGTGATTTTCTTTAGTGAAATCCCATTAAATGCTTCATTTTAGCTTCCTAGGAATTTCACACGAAAGGCGTCTTACTTTGGCTAAGCTCTGTATAGTGTTCCTTATTGCCAAGCCCTATATGGTCTCACATTTATATAGGGCTTGTATACGTTTTCTTGGTGGCAGATCAATTGATATGTATTGTAATCAGTCGTAAAAAATGGTTATAATGCTTTATAAATCCTACCATTAAAAAGACGGTTTATATTGTTTCTCGCTAAACTGGGAATTGTAAGTGTTCCTTGCTGTGATCCAGGCTCTCCTTAACGTATACCCTGTGGTCTACAGGTTAAAGTTCTCCTCTGACCTCCAACCATCCTCTTTTGGGAGACAGGGAATAGCTCAGGGACATTGTAACCAGGCAATGGAGCCGTCTCATAATGTTGGTGCCACCACATGGAAGCGTCTTCCTAGAAATACATTCTAGAACTAATTTACTGTTAAAATGATGGTCAGCATAATAAAGCCTAAACATCTATTATGATTTTTTTCTCATTACGGCCTGCAGGGTTTCGCGTTTATTTGGAGAAACTTGTATTAAAAAGAAAAATAAATAAAAAATAAAAGCAGCCGAGATTTCTTTATGAACTCTCCTTGTGGTCCAGGGCATGTATAAAATTTGTTTTCATTTATGTATGTTCAGCACTCTATTTCAAACACCACTCACTGGAGATTCTACATTGATTCTAAGTTTTATGCTCGCTTCTATGAGGGGCTTAGCAATATAGTTTTGTGGCTGAGAGAGAGAGGGAGATGTCTGTGTCGCAAGGGGTGACCACAGACTGTCTCCGCCTCACCTCATCCTCCGCCACCAGGCTGCCCTGTCTCCAACTCCCACTCATACCTCACATACCTCTGTAGCTAAAGATTATTTAAAGCCCCCCAAACATTTCCATATATCACATGTTTCTGATAATTTGACTTATCCATGATATGTTTTGATACTTAAGGAAGACACGACCCTTTGAGCACGAGGACGTCCTTCTCAATTTATTGGTCATCTTTTTTTTTTTCTTGTGATAGGAAGAAGGAATCAAAGGCCAGGAGCCCACTAACTATTCCTCCCAAGAAAAAAAAAACAATACAAGAGAATCCCAAATTCAAGATCCGATCATTTCGAGATGAATGGACACACTGCGTTTGTAAGACTAGAGATCATAGGAATTAGGAAATACAGACAGAGGGAGACAGTTCCAGAGTTGACCTGCTGCATAATTGAAGGACTGGGAGGAATGGTTAACTCCTGCATTAGAGAGTTGGACAGAAAAAGGATGAGAGTTTGTTGCTAGACGGGTGCTATGCGCCCTTCGTAGAGGTGGAGGGATGCAACCAGACAGTTCAGAGGAGCAGTGACCATTGAAGTAGCGATAGAAAAGAGATCAAGATGCAACAGTGCGGCGAAGAGACAGAGGTCGAAGGGAGCCAGTAAGAGGAGGAGAGTTAATGAGACAAAAAGTCTGACTCCACCCTATCGAGAAGAGCTGTATGTGGGGAGCCTTCCCACACAGGAGAATTGTACTCTACACAGGGGCGAATAAAACCCGTGTATAAAGTCAACAACTGAGCAGGGCTAAAGAAGGTACGGAGTCAGCTTAGCACACCCAATCTCTTGGAAGCAGTTGTTACAAGAGATGTAATATGATCTTTCCAAGATAAGTCCCGAGTGAATGAAACCCCAAGCATGTTCAAGGATGATTCAGGATTAAGCTGGATATTATTAAACATTACTGAGTACTCCTGTGGAAGATTTTTCCGGGTTGATAGGTGTAAGAATTGAGTCTTTGATGCATTAAAAACAACAAGATTATTTTTACCCCAGTTAGAGATACAAGCCAAGTCAGACATTAGGTGTACCATATCCTCATCCCTTGTTTGTTGAAGTAACTGCTGAGATGAACATTGCGGGAACCGAATGTAGAGGTGAAGGATGGAGTCATCAGCTAAGTACGAGTGGACAGGGTTAGATGTACAACTTAGATCACTGATGAATAAAAGGAAGAGAGTTGGTGATAGGACAGAGCTCTGAGGAACACATTGTTGATAGATCAAGGAGAAGAAAGATGGCTGTCTACAACAGCTGCAATAGAACGACCAGAAAGGAAGCTATAGATGATGGAACAAATAGAAGGACAGAAGCCATAGGAGGGCGGTTTGGAAATTGAAGATTTATGCCAGTCTCGATCGAAAGCCTTTGAGATGTCAAGTGCAATGGCAAAGCTTTCGCCAAATTCCCGAAAGGAGGATGACAAGGAGTCTGAAAGGTAGGTGAGAAGATCGTCAGTGGAGCATCCCTGACGGAACTCATACTGACGGTCAGAAAGAAGGTTGTGATAGGAAAGATGCTCTAAAAATTTTCTATTAAGAAATGACTCGAAGACTATTGAGATACAGGATATTAAAGCAATTGGACGATAGTTAGAGGGTTGGGAATGGTCACCCTTCTTTGGGACGGGCTGAATGAGAGCAAACTTCCAGCAAGAAGGAAAGGCACAAGTTGATAGACAAAGGCAAAAGAGTTTACCTAGGCAGGGTGTAAGAACAGAAGCACAGTTCTTGAGGACAACAGGAGGGACTCCATCAGGCCCCTATGCCTTGTTAGTATTGAGGCCATTGATGGTAAAAAATACATCAGCTAAAGTAATTTTAATGTCAGCCATGAGGGAGTCAGAGGGGGGAAGTGATGGAGCAACAGCACCAGAATTGTCTAAGCTGGAACTGGAGGAGAAAGTCTGAGCAAAGAGATCTGCTTTATCAGTAGAAGAAATAGCTACAGAGCCATCAGAGTTGAAATGAGGGGAGAAGGATGATGAGGTAAAGTTGTTAGAAAGAGTTTTGGCAAGGTGCCAGTAGGAGGAGGAAGAATTCGAGTTGGCGAGTTGAGAGGATTTAGTATGGATGAAATTATTTTTAGCAGAGCGAAGAACAGACTTAGCACGATTCCGGGCAGAAACATAAAAAAGATGTGATTCAGGGGTGGGTTGGCTATGGTATCTTTTATAGACCCTCTCCTTGTTGCGGACAGCATTAGAACAAGTGTGATTAAACCAAAGCTTTCTTGCATTAGTCAGAGGATATGAGAAAGGAATGTATGCTCCCATGCCCGAGAGAATACCCTCCGTAATGTGCAAGGCACGCTCAGATGGCTCCCGGCCAAGGAAGCAATAATCATTAGAGGGAAAAATCATAGAAGTACAGTACTGTCTATGGGCCTCCCAAACCACAGCTCCAAAGTGCCACAGTCGACATTTTTTGGGAGGGTCTACAGGCCATACCGAGAGATAGGACAGGTTAAGGTAATAAGGTTGTGCTCGGAGAAGCCCAGCGGAGAAGAAAGATTAACAGTGTAAGCAGAAGGACTAGTTGTAAGGAAGAGGTCAAGTATGTTGGAGCTCTTTCCAAGGAGGTCAAGGATACGGACTGGGTGCTGTATAAGCTGCTCTAGGTCATTAGGGATAGAAAAGATGTAAGCTTGTTCATCAGGTGGATCAGTGAAAGAAGAGGAGAGACAAAGGTGGTGGTGATAATTGAAATCTCCAAGAATGGAGATTTCAGCGATAGGAGAAATGGACAGAATGTGTTCCGTCTTAGAGGTAAGATAGTCGATGAATTTTTGACAGTCAGTAGAATTAGGAGAGTAAACAGTGCAGATATATTTAGTCAGAGAATGAGAGGAGAGCCGAAGCCAGAGTAGAAAATTCAGAAGAATCAAGTTCAGGAACACGAGAGCAAGATAGCCGTTGCATACATATACACAACAGCCACTTTTGGCTTTGAAATGAGTATATAGAAAGCAGGAGGATACAGAAAAGGGTTTGCTGTCAGTTGCTTCAGACAGCTGAGTCTCAGTTAAGAAAATGAAGTTTAGAGGAGGAGAGGTGATGTTCAACAGAGAGAAAGTTAGAGGAAATGCCGCGAATGTTGCAGAAATGAAGAAGTGAGTCAGACAGTGGTTCCAGGCAGCTCACTGCGTCGTCACCGGCAGAGTGGCGGACGGTGGGGCGGGGAGGGGATATGTGAAGTAATAATTATCCTGTACACCACACATCGCCTTCTCCAAGATAAACAAAATCAATCTGGTATACACTTTGTACTCTGAATTTGCCTAAGATTGCTGCCTCTTCATCTTGAATGTTGAGCTGAAACGGCAGACGAACACTAAATATGAAGTTTATCATGAGGAAGTGTTATGGAATGAATGTGGAGCCGTAGCATTGTCCTTTTCTGACACTGAGTTACATGAGATAAGCTACAAAAGTGTAGTAATGTTGGTGAACACAGTAGCATCAGGAATAAACTATAATGGACTTACTCTTATTATATGAAGTGAATTAATCATGGCTTCAGCTAACCTCCCTCATTCTAAATATCTCTCCCTGATCTGTATAATATCGTCTGGAAATAGCAGGAATAAAGGAACTAAGACCTCACAGTGGTGAGCTGCACCAAAGGAGAAGTGTAACTTATGATGAAAATTTGTGTCGAGCATTTCAAACGTAAATCAGTTGCTACCTCTATAATTTTAGCAGATATTCTCTTTGGTTTATACAATAGCAACTCTATCTAATACATTTGACAGTTCACGCTTTACTTATGATAAAAGGGCAGCTTCATTAACGTTCAATAGTCATACATTTGGTGTTGGAGGGAGACGCCTTCTGCGCTGGCACCGATAAAACGGGTCCGATCTGCTGCCCAGTTGTACAAACATCCCTCACCACCTTCCCTATCATAAGAAGGAGGACATGGACTACAATGAGGGGAAAGGGATACAACTTGGCCTGTAGACCATCATGTTCACGTTCACATGAGTCTGCGCTTGCTACGACTGCATGTTCATTGTGGAAGACGTTTCAGTGATGATGATGATGATGATGGTGTTGATGATGATGGTGATGATGATGTGTGTATACCGTCAGTAGGTTAACCCCTTAACCGCGTGTCGTCACTTTCGTGACGGTTGGGTGCAATGGATCATACCGAGGGGCGTCACTTGAGTGACTCTGTTATTTTTAATTCCTCTGGGCTTTCAGGTGGTGACTTGTATCATCTATCAGCACTGCTAATGTCCAACAATAATCAGAGCTGCTAATATCATCAGTACTCCCATCCATTGTTGACAATTTAGCCATTTTCCCCCATTCTAGACTCCCCTCCCTACTTCCCCTCCATTACCCTCTCGTGTCATCTGCTCAGCCGCTCTGCGCTAAGTAAATCTTCCCTGGATTTTTCCACTGTTTTCATCCATTGAAATGAGCCCTATGCCCTATTCTTATACAAAATAATATATATATATACAGTATATATATATATATATATATATATATATATATATATT
>JAGKTI010002236.1:21900-40344 GCA_018397915.1 Birgus latro | reverse complement strand
GATAGGAAGCGTTAGGAGAAACACGTTAAGGTGGTTTGGGCATGTGGAGAGGATGGAGAGTGAAAGACTGACGAGGAGAGCGTATGTGTGAGGTAGAGGGGGCGAGAGGGAGGGGGAGGCCGAGGATGAGATGGAGGGATGGAGTGGAGAGGTACAGAGGGGGGGGGGGGGTGTGAGTTGAGAGCAGGGTAGGTAAATGGCAGGGGACAGAGCGACATGGAGGCGATTTGTTTGTGGCCACCCCGTGCTGGATTGAGGCGTCAGGCAATAGATAGATAGATAGACTTATCTTGCTCTCGTGTTCCTGAACTTGAGTCTTCTAGATTCTCAACACTCTGGCTTCGGCTTTTCTGTCATTCTCTGACTAAATATATCTGAAGTGTTTACGTATCCCCTAATTCTACTGACTATGAAAAATTCTTCAGCTATCTTACTTCTACGATAAAACACATCATATCCATTCCTCCTTTCCCTGAAATCTCCATTCTAGGAGATTTCATTGTTCATCACTACCTTAGTCACCCCTCTCCTTCCACTGATCCACCTGGTGAACAAGCCTACATCTGTGCTTTCCATAATGGCCTAGTGCAGCTTGTGCAGCACCCTGCTTGTATCCCTGACCTCCTTGGAGAGAGTTGCAACAAGCTTTACCTCTTTCCTTACAACTAATCCTTCTGCTTACACTATTAATCTTTCCTCTCTGTTGGGCTTCTCCGATCACAACCTTATCACCTTGAGCTGTCCAATCACTTCAGCAAAGCCTGTGGACCCTTCTAAGAAATGTCGGTTGTGGCACTTTGGAGTTGCTGATTGGGAGGCCCTCAGGCAGTACTTATTTGATTTTCCCTAGAATGACTTTTGCTTCCACGGCCAGGAGCCATCGGAGTGTGCCTCATGCATGACGAAGGTTATGCTCTTGGGCATGGAAACACACATTTCTTTCTCATATCCTTTGACCAAAGCAAAGAAACCTTGGTTTAACCCATGGCTTTTAGGTATGACGTATATGGAACGTACAGGTGGCACGTATACATAATCTAGAGTTTCTAATGCTGTACACAACAAGGAGAGGGAATATAAGTTAACGGAACCATCCCACTCCTGAGTCACTATGTTTCTGCATGGAATCTTGCTTAAGTCTGTCCTTCGCTCTGCTAAAAATAATTTCATCTGTACTAAATGCCATCAACTCTCCAATTCGAATTCTTCTCGCTTCTTCCGGCACCTTGCCAAAAACCTTTCTAACAACTTTACGTCATCATCCATCCCATATGTTTTCTAATCTGATGGCTCTGTAGCTATTTCATCTACTGATAAAGCAGATCTCTTCACTCAGATTTTCTCCTCCAGTTCCACATTAGACGATTCTGGTGCTGTTCCTCCATCACTTCCCCCTTCTGACTTCCTCATGGCTGACATTAAAATTTCTTCAGCTGATGTATTTTCTGCCATCACTGGTCTCAATATTAACAAGGCATATGTGCCTGTTGGGGTCCCTCCTGGTGTCCTCAGTAACTGTGCTTCTGTGCTTACACCTTGCCTAGCTAAACTCTTTCGCTTTTATCTGTCAACTTGTACCTTTCCTTCTTGCTGGAAGTTTGCTCTCATTAAGCCTGTCCCGAAAAGGGGTGACTATCCCCAATCCCTAAGTATCTCCAAATTGCTTTATCAGCATGTGTCTCAAAAGTTTTTGAGTTTATTCTTAACAGAAAAATTTCTTAAAGCATCTTTCCTATCACAACCCTCTTTCTGATCGTCAGTATGGGTTCCATCAGGGATGCTCCACTGGCGATCTTCTCACCTACCTTTCAGACTCCTGGTCATCCTCCTTTCGGGACTTTGGCGAAAGCTTTGCCATTGCACTTGACATCTCAAAGGCTTTCGATCGAGTCTGGCATAAATCTATAATTTCCAAACTGTCTTCTTACGGTTTCTATCCTATCTGCGCCTTCATCTATAGCTTCCTTTCTGGTCATTCTATAGCTGGTGTTGTATATGGCCACTGTTCCTCTTCTAGATCTATCAACAGTAGTGTTCCTCAGGCTCTGTCCCATCACCAACTCTCTTCCTTTTATTCATCAATGACCTTCTAAGCTGAACATCTAATCCAATCCACTCATACACTGATGATTCCACCCTTCACCTTTCCACTTGATTCCCGCAACGTCCATCTCAGCAGTTACTTCAACAAACAAGGGATGAGGCTATGGCACACCTAATGTCTGACTTGGCTCGTATCTGTGACTGGGGTAAAAATATCCTTGTTTTTAATACATCAAAAACTCAGTTCTTACACCTACCAAAACAGCAAAATCTTTCACAGAGTACCCATTATTGTTAAATATATCCAGGTCAATCCTGCATCATCGTTAAACATACTCGGGGTTTCGTTCACTCAGGACTAATCTTGGAAAGATCATATTACAACACTTGTAAAATCTGCTCCCAAGAGATTAGGTGTGTAAGCTGACTCCGTCTCGATAGCGTGGTCGTATGTGCTTGTAGGGAGATAGGAAAGTCGATTATGGATCATTAAGCACACCCAGAATAAAGTCGTGAGACGTATTATCAATGAGGTGAGTTACAGCACTCTTGGGTTATGGAATTTTATCGGACAGTTTTATTGAATACTGATTTACAGCAAACTTAACGTGATGGCCAGTATCCCCTGTTCTCCTTACTCTGCCCTGATTGTTCTCTCGGGCATTCTCTATCTTCTTTCTGATCTGAAGGGCTTCTCTCTGACATTATATACAGGTAGAAGAGGAAATTTGGTGAGGTAGTGCTGTCTGGAAGGTATCCTGTTCATGTGGACTAGCACATGTTTGAATAGGTCATGAAAATCTTGCTTTGTCTGGACTATGAAGATGTTAAGGATTCTTAACCCGCCCAGTCCTGACTGATTTTTTACCTCAGAACCCGACCGATTTTCAACTTGTCTTTTTTTGGCTCAAACCTTCGCTTTTGGTGTGAAACATCGAATTCATAGAGAAATCGCCCTCCTGAGCTTATAAATGTGCTACAGGTGTCAGTCAGCCTTACCATTAGTTCTCTCTTAGGGTACCTGGCTTCAAAGAAAACGAACTATGGGAGGGTTAACTAACTCAAGCCACTTTAAATTACCTATTTATTTATTTATTTATTTGGTACGAATTTATGTGTAGTACAAGACTATAATGGTTTTCACAAAATAATATAGGCAATATAAGCATTGTTCACTCACCCAAAACACCAGCATATGGCACTTTCCTTTACGACATTACCACCTCATCACTTCTGTTTGTTTCTCCCTCTAGCTTCTTTGTTTCTTTGTTCTCCACCTCAGGAATCACTTTCACCATGAATTTCGTCATTGGAGAGACCGTGGGGCAACATGTCTTTACTGGCCAGGTTACTGCAAACAGGTGAATTGCCGAGTGTGGGGGGGAGGGGGGTCAGGTGGGGCCAGGTGGTATCCCCGCTTGACAGCAGGTAGAGAAAGGTCTCCCACATATGCCTACCAAAAATCACCCGTGAATCTTGAAAAATGTGCAAACGACGGGCCTTGCAATTGACTGACTTACAATGCACGTTGGTGGGTCTGAGAGTGAAAAAAAGTGGTGACGTGCATCGTACGTCGGGGGGACTGGACGGGTTAATGGTCTGGGACAACAATATTGTGTTTGGACATCATGTGAATTGACATTCCTAGTGAGAAACAGTGTATGTTTCCATCAGACACTACTTCCTGTACTTTGTATTTGAGATATATACTAATGCCTACATATTGCTCTGTCATGCCCACTGTCATACCAACTACAGGAAATAATGTCATAACATATTAATACATATTACATACACATTACAGTCAACTTGTAAGCTAATTAAGTGAAATACATAATATTGCAAAAGTTACATAATTGAGATAATGTAGTCATCATCGTTATAAAATTGTGCATGTATAATAGTATTATTAAAATAATACACTAGCAAGTATGCTGTAGTTACTTTTACAATATATATGAGAAGGACTTGCTGTATATATTCTTAAATAAATGAGATATAATAGTATAATTAAAGTAAGCCTATATTATGTGTAACCCATATTTTGTTATTTTATATAAAGCATATATATAAGGTATATACACTATTTACAATATTAATCAGTCTGCCGCACTTGTACAGAACAGTTATTGAACACTAATTCCAGGTTAGCAATTCTTGCTTGCATTCTGAGCCTGGCCAAAAGTGATACAGCAAATATAATGGAGAAAATTACAAAGATGACTGGAGCTAGGCTGTATACATAATATTTCCTAACCCGGCGAGTCCCTACATTTTTCTGCAGACAGACCCAACAACGTACATCGTACGTCATGCAATTGCAAGGCCCATTGTGTGCACATTTTTCAACATTCGCAGGTGATTTTTGGTAGGCATATGTGGGAGACGTTCCTCTACCTGCTGTCAAGCGGGGATACTGCCTGGCCCCCTATGACCCCCCATTCCCCCCCTCCTCCCCCACACTGGGCAATTCACCTGTTAGCAGTAACCTAGCCAGTAAAGGTATGTTGCCCCACGGTCTTTAATGACGAAATTCACGGTGAAAGTGATTCCTGAGGTGGAGGACAAAGAAATTAAGAAGCTAGAGGTAGAAACAAACAGAAGTGATGAGGTGGTAATGTCGTAAAAGAAGGTGCCATATACTGAGGTTTTGGGTAAGTGAAAAGTGCTTATAAACGCCTATATTATTGTGTGAAAACCATTATAGACTTTTACTACACAAAAATTCGTACCAAATAAATGAAATAAATACGTAATTTAAAGTGGCTTGAATTAGTCAACTCTTCCATAGTTCGTTTTCTTAGCCAGGTTCCCTGAAAAAGAAAGAAAACGTAAGGTTGAGTGACACCTGTATTAAAATTTGTTTACCTCAGGATCGCGATTTCACTATGAATTTTCGATGTTTCTCACCAAAAGCGAAGGTTTCAGCCAAAAAGCAAAAAGTCGAAAATCGGTCGGGATCTGGGGGTAGACTGGGTAAAAAACCAGTCGGGACTCGGCGGGTTAAACATAAGAATACTGTATTCTTCCCAAGGTTGTATTGTCTGATTTATTAGTTGCATGGTTTCATACTTGTGTGAAGTCAGCTTAATGTGTGCATTTACATTTAACCCATCCAGCCATGACCAGTTTTTTACCCAGCCTACCCCCAGATCCCGACCGATTTTTGACTTTTTGTTTTTTGGCTGAAACCTTCGCTTTTGGTGAGAAACATCGAAAATTCATAGAGAAATCGCGATCCTGAGGTAAAAAAAATGATACAGGTGTCACTCAACGTTACGTTTTCCTTCTTTTTCAGGGTACCTGGCTAAAGAAAACGAACTATGGAAGGGTTAACTACTTCAAGCCATTTAGATTATGTATTTATTCCATTTATTTGGTACGAATTTATGTGTAGTACAAGTCTATATTGGTTTTCACACAATATTATAGGCGTTTATAAGCAATGTTCACTCACCCAAAACCCCGGCATATGGCACCCTCTTTTACGACATTACCACCTCATCACTTCTGTTTGTTTCTACCTCTAGCTTCTTTGTTTCTTTGTCCTCCCTCAGGAATCACTTTCACCGTGAATTTCGTCATTGGAGAGGCCGCGGTGCAACATACCTTTACTGGCTAGGTTACTGCAAACAGGTGAATTGCCCAGTGTGGGGAGGAGGGGGGGCAGGGGGGGTTAGGTGGGTCCAGGCAGTATCTGCGCTTGACAGCAGGTAGAGGAAGGTCTCCCACAGCTACCAAAAATCACCCGCGAATGTTGAAAAATGTGCACACAATGGGCCTTGCAACTGCGTGACGTACGATGCACGTCGTTGGGTCTGTCCGCAGGAAAAAGTAGCGACGTGCATCGTACGTCGGTGGGACTCGGCGGGTTAAGTTCGTCCTAGGTATGGCTGGAAGTACTTGTGTGTGTGGTTGAGAATGGCATAATGGCTTTTAATGGGGCAAGGTGGATAATGTAGGTGTCAGGACTGCACAGTAATCTGGTGAGATGTATTAACCAGATACTGATGTATGGGATGGATGATGTATCAAGGCAAGTCACAAAAACTGATGTATTTTGAGTGAAGCAGAAGAACTGTGAATGTCCAATGCGTTGATGATTAATGAGTTTATCTGGAGCAAATGTGAAGTTGCAATGATGAGGGATGTCATGATCTTTTGTGATAGCCATTTCACAAGGGACTGTCTCAGCTGCTGAAAAGTGAAGATGTACTCAGGACAAAGGTGAAATGCATGTAATGATGTGCGACATTTGTGTTCAAGTACTGTCACTAGTGAAAGCTACGGCGTCCAGTTTCTTGGAGACCATGATGACATCTGTTCTGAGGTTGACTGTGACTAATGAGTGATCTTTCATCTTTCTTAGAAGGAAAAGGGTATAGTTGATAGACTGTCAAAAAATCATCTGTTATGAATGGTACATCCACTTCTATTGATGTTGTTGTGAGTGTTGCTTCCAAATATGGATAATATAACATCAGATTTCTTTCCTCAAACAAAGGTTTCAAACCATGCTTATGTATGTCTTGATTAATTATTTGCCGGAGGTTGTGATGGGGGAGTAAATTAATAGTGATCCTTCTGTTACCTGCATTAGCAATTCCATTCATGAAAGCATGATACTGAGCCATAGTGTTGACTAACTATAATATTATAAGTCAATATGTTCCATGACCACAGACAAGTGTTGGAATAGTGTATTGTTACCTTCTAGTGCATTTACTTTCTCCACAATTCCTAGAGTTGATGCTTCTGCTTTCCTTAGGTTCTTTACAATCGTCAGCATTAAGGTGTTCTGAGTGTCAGCCAACTTATGTTGGTATGAGAGAATTTGTGCTGTTTTGTTAAATTTGTTATTTACTTCCTCTAGATCATTTTCTGTTGCTAGTCCAAAAATGCTGTCTAAAATTGTTCCACCTAGGTCGAACAAACCGCGTCTGTTACGGGAATTTGTGATGTCGATTTCTGTCCTAAGCATGTTACTCCCAGCTGATGGGATGTCCTGGATCATGGTGATCATTACGTGCTTAGCCTGTTCTAGCTTCCAGTCAGTTAATTTAATTAATTCGGCTACTTCCTGTGTGGGGGAATCATATGAAGAAGGGTGTGTTAATACCGTTTCCAGCGTTCTAAGTGGTCCTGATATTTTGTGTAACATCATTGGTATGTCTTGCAGTACGCCCAAACTAATTTCGGTACGTATTATGTCCTGTACGATTGCCGTTGAGGCTGTTGGGGCGATCAGGCACCCTTGTCGAACTACATGTTGAGGATGTGAGGTGATCCTCTTGATATCAACAGGAACATGATCCATGGAATTATTTGCCTCATCTTTACCTACCGAAAGAACAACTGTACTAGATATCTCTGTTGCTAGCAAGTTATGCTAAGGGTGATTATAATGATGAATAATACAGATATCTTGACTTGTTTAATATTATTACCTATAAAAGGAGTCTAAATCGATTCCTAAGTCATGGAAATGCCTTGTTTTGGTGAGAGCTGTATTGGTTGCACCTATGGTTGTCTGTTTCGTATGTGACCGCAGTTTATTCCGATATGTGTTAATTGCTTCAGGCTTAGTTTCACAGTGTGTACTAGGTTTTCGGTCGTGTCCAGTGCTTTATAGTTGGAAGCTAAATTTATTGAGATCTTTTTTAAGTGATCAGTATGTATTCCCTTTACTTCGTCACTCGATAGTGACTTAATCACTACCTTATTAGCTCGACTCTTAATTACCCTATATGGGCCTTCAAATTTCGGTGACAGTTTGTTGTCTCTAGTGTGAAAGAGGCCATATACAATATCACCTATGGTGATGTTTGATTCCTTTGCCTTCTTATTAAGCGATTCTGTCATTTCTTTCTTGGACATCTTTAACTGTTTCTTTACCCTTGTGTGTATTTCTTGAAATTCACGTAAGCGAAGTTTAGGATAATCGTCATAATTATATATGAGAATTTGCTCGCCTTCTGACGTCTCGTAAGGGAGACTTTTGTCTCACCAGTAAATGATGAAACGAGGTGTATCTCCTATTCATTTAATAATGTCTCACCAGTAATGATGAAACGAGGTGTATCTCCTATTCATTTAATAATCGCACAATTGAGTGTTGCTTGAACTCTGGGGGATCCAGTCATCTCAATTTGTGTAATTTTCATTGATGACGTGCCGTAGTACATCTAATATTTTTTTATTCTGCCTTTCCACCAGTCCAGTGGAAGCTGGATGGTGGGCCAAGATATTAACCATCTTTATATTGTATTGTTTACATATTTCTTGCAAAATTTAAATTCACCACCATTGTCGCTTATGAGCACCTTTGGTGTGAACCTACAGATCACACTACAAGCTATCAATGAATACCTGTACGACTGTTTCTGCTGTTTTATCCTTAATTGGAACAAACATCACATATCGTGAGAAATGATCAGTAGCAACAAACAGATATTAATTGTGACTGGTAGTTAAGGGTAATTTAAGTTAATCAACCGCGACAATTACCCACGGTTGGCTAGGGACTGGTTATTTCCCTATAGGCGCAGGTGATAACGTGTAACCTTTATGTTTCGCACATGACTCACATTTATCTATGTGAGTATTTATATCTTTGCGTAACGTTGGCCAATAATATGACATCCGGGCCTGTCCTTGCCAGGATGCCCTGCATGTGGACTATCGTGTACTATCCTTAAAATGTGTGGTATTATTGTACTAGGAATAACTAACTGCCTAATATTTTTTCTATGATTTGGTTGTCCTGGATTTACCCTATATAAGGCATTGTTTACCATTGTGAATTGTTCAAGTGGTACATGTAACTTGGGTAATGGTACATCATCGCCTGACTCGAGGTGATATATTACTTTGGACCATACTGGGTCCTGTCTTTGTGCCTGTGAGATTTCTTGATTTGTGGGGGTCGTTTCATCCTTGTTGGGGAATGATTCTCGTGGACTTATTGTAGTGACATTGGCTAATGGGTTTCGTGATAAGCCATCTGCTGCCGCGTTCACTTTACCTTTTATGTAGTGAATATTTACATTGTAATTCAGGATTTTACATTTCCATCGTGCTCTTCTCCCAGAGTGGAGTTTTTATTGTAACCTGCCCACAAGAGGCTTGTGGTCCGTGTATAGGTGAATTTCATATCCGTACGTGAGATCACAAAATTTGTGTAGGGCAAATATTACTGCTAGGGCTTCTAAGTCTGTTGCACTGTAATTTTTCTTTGCTCCTTTTATTTGTCTACTGCCATAAGCAATGGGTTGGTATTTACCTCGTTTATCCGCTTTCATCAATACAGCACTTAAATCTTTGAGGGAGGCATCTGTGGAAATTATGAACGGCTTTGTGAAGTTAGGGTAAGACAAGCAAGATGCGCATGTAAGTTTATCTATTAATTCATTAAATGCATTTTTTTGTTTCTCTCCCCACTGAAATACCGCTTGTTGTTTCAGTAGGAGAAATAAGGGTTGGGCTATGTGAGAGAAGTGTTGTATACACACCCTATAACACCCGGCGAGTCCTAAAAAAAATGGTCTTACTTCATCCACATTTGTGGGTCCTGGGAAATCCCTTACTACTTTTATTTTGTCCCCGGAAGTGTGGATTCCCTCCGCATCTAGTCTGTGGCCTAAGAGTTTTATTTCCTTAAAGCAAAATTTACATTTAGACAGCTTAATTTTTAAACCTGCACTGACTAACTTGTGTAGTAGCTGATCTAACTTCTGTAGGTGTTCTGATATTGTGGGTATTCTAATCCTATCTGGTAGTAGCCACTTAATAAATCGATTGTAGAAAAGACCATATTTTCTGGGCCAATGTTGTGCAGCACATCACTTAACAGTGGCATAGGATAACGGTCGGGAATGGTTACCTGATTAAGTTTGTGATGATCAACAACTGCCCCATTTCCCCGTTTTGATTATGCACAAAGAAGAGTGATGCGTTCCATGGGGATACTGAAGGTTCAATGATGTCCAAACTTAACATTTCATCAACATATTACTTTGCTAGTGCACGTTGTGAATGAGCAATTCTGTATGCTGGCACGTAGATTGGTTTTGTATCCTGTTTTACGTTAATATGGTGCTGGATTAGATTTATACACCCTAATTTTTCGCCATGTAATGCAACAGCTTGTCAGTTTTTCTGTAGGACGTCTAGTATATCAATTTTCACATCTGAATTATCTGAGCAAACCAAATGCTCCTTTCTGCACTCTCTATCTGACGAGTTTATTCTACTTGACGTTCCCGCTACTGTCACTTCGCGTATAAGGGTTGGGCAAATCTCTAACCTACAAATACATGTTCCTCTCTTAATCTTCACATCTCCATTCATGGTGTTAGCTAAAATGACATTAGTCTTACTCTTGTCATTTATCCAGCACAGGGCAGTCTCAATTAAAAAGGTCATTTATTCTAAGCATCTCCTCCAATGCAGCAACATTACAATTTCTCAGTTTACTCTTAATCGTAACTTGCATGAATGATTTTGGTGGTAAATTTTTATCATAATTAATGCTTGCTGCGTGAGTGAGCGAGTCACGGTTGCAGTGTGGGTGAGTGAGTGAGGTCTCTGACAGCTGGTCTGCGTGCCCCCTTTTTTTTTTGGTTGTTGTACATTGGACTATCTATTTTGGTTTTGTGTGTAATCGTTCTTGTGACGCTAGTTCTCCTCTAACTGCTGGTTGTATTATCAGGAGATGAAATTTCCTCCATGAATTCCCTGTCATAATGAATTCCATTCAAATGTAGCATCAATATTATATTTTCTGTCATTGTATTTAGTCCAATTAACATACTTCCTCTAATTGATAATTTTTCTACTACATAAAAGATGGTAGTGAATGATTTTGTGGTGTCTGTGAATTTCATGTTTACGAGTAACTCAATCATACTAATAACTGGTATTTCTTTACCATCCAATGTGTATAAATTTAAGTCTGAGTTTTCCAGAAACATCACTTTTCTTCAATTTCTAAAAATTCTTTCTAACTCATCTTGCGTTATTAAGTTCACTGGTAAGCCTGAATCCAAAAATAATGACATCTCTTCCTCCTCTCTTCCTCCTCACATAAAGCAGAGACCAAAATGTTTTCGTTTCCAAAGAGACTTCCCATGTTGACTATTTGTTTATTTGGGTGTTTTATGTGTCGTCGTTTTTCGTGCTGGTACGAACTTCCCCTGACATATAGATGGATAGCAATTTTTCAACTGTTTTACATTCTGAGGTCCAGTAACCTGTACACCTACGATGCCTACAATATGCTTTGAACCCTTTTGCCTTTTGCCTATCCACCATCGTTTTAATGTAACACTCCGATTTTGTGTGACCAGGCTTTGCGCAATAGTAAAAGAGAGTGTTACTTGAGTTCAGCCTACGAGGTGATCTTCCATTTGCGTGTCTTTGTGTCGATCGATGTCTACTGGGACTTCGGTCAGACTGTTGTACTGCCCTGTTACCTGTTGTGCGAGAACGAGTCCTTGAGCTAAACTGACTGTATGTTTGTTGCTGAACAAACAAGATTGTCTCTGGTCCTTGCCAAAGACTTGACTTATGTATCCCGGCTACTCTTTCTGGCACTTTGATCCCTGTCCTGTTGGCCTGTGTGTCAGTCACGCCAGCTTTACTGCATTTAATTCCACCTCATAAATGAAATCAAGTAAACACATCCCTGGATTGTAAGGGATGGTTCTGGCAATTTTTAGCACACTGTCAGGAAATTGGCATAGGGCTGATATGTAGCTAATGATGTCAACGACATGAACTGGTGACATATCACCATCTTCTGTGACCCAGTCTAAGTTCTCTAGGCTAGCTAACAAGGTTTTCTTAATAGTGGAAAAATCTGCTGTTATTTCCCCTAGATCTGAACCTGAGTGTGTTTGCCTAAGGAGGTCTACAATTTTGTGTAATTCTGGGGTTATACCACCAAGAAAATTCTTGCCTCCCCAGAATTTCCTGCGAAATTTTGTCTTAACCCGTCATATCCCGACCGATTTCCAAACTACGATACCCCAAAATCCCAAGCATTTTTGGAAAAAAAAAAATATTGACTCAAACCTTCGCTTTTGGTGAGAAACATCGAAAATTCATAGAGAAATCGCGATCCTATGCTTAAAAATGTTGATACAGTTGTCATGCAACCTCACATTTTCCTTCTTTTTCAGGGTATCTGGCTGAAGAAAACTAATATGGAAGGGTTAACTAATTGAAGCCAATTTCAATTATGTATTTATTTATGTATTTGGTACGAATTTATGTGTAGTAACAGACTATATTGGTTTTCACACATTTATATAGGCAATAGAAGCATTGTTTAGTCACCAAACACATCCACATATGGCACCTTCCTTTATTACATTACCACCTCATCACTTTTGTTTGTTTCTTTCTTTAGCTTCTTTATTTCTTTGTCCTCCACCTCAAGAATCACTTTCACCGTGAATTTCGTCATTGGAGAGACCGTGGGGCACCATAACTTTACTGGCCAGCTTAATGCTAACAGGTGAATTGCCCAGTAATGGGGGGAGAGGGGGAGGGGGGGTTAGGTGGGGCCAGGCAGTATCCCCGTTTGGCAGCAGGTAGAGGAAGGTTTCCCACATATGCCTACCAAAAATCTCCCATGAAACTTGAAAATTATGCAAATTATGACCCTTGCAATTGCGTTATGTACCCGTACGTCGATGGGTGTAGCTGTGACAAAACATCGTGACGTACCCATACGTCGATGGGATTCCTCGGGTTAAATTGCTAAAATGTTGTTGCTCTCAACAACTAGTCTGACCTGAGCAAATTTCGTGCTGGGTATCGTTCTTAGTTATTCTACCCGAAAAAAACAGCTATTTCCCTTTCTCGTCTGTAATGTGTATCCTAATGACATTCTGCTGACGCTGTTCAATAAGTGTGTTTATGTCGATCTTATCTTTTTCTGTACCAGAGAATTTTGATAGTTCACTATTTTCATGACAAATATACACTGGAAAGGGATTATTACTGGGATTTTGTGTAGAAGGTACTGCACTATAGCTTACTGCATCAGTATTAGCCATCTATACAGTTTTTTGTCTTGCAATCGTCATTTACGGGCAATTTATATGTTTTTCCTGACCTTAATACTCTATGGTGTAAATTATAGTAGACTTGAGGTAAATTTGTATAAAGTCCGCTATCTACATCTGAAGATTCTGACCAAGTGTCATCATTTACTTCAGCGTATATTGCATCTGTTTGTTGTTCTCTATCTAGTTTATGTTATTTTATTTCCTGAGTTTGGTTTTCTGCATGTTCTTCTGTATTTGACTGTGTTTCGGTATTTATATTTTGTTGATCGTTTTCTGGTGTTTGTGTCAGGGTATTTGTCACTGTTAACGTTGATCCTTCGGGCACTAATAATGGAACTCTACTTAGCACAATGGGAGTACACACTAAATCATATTTTACCTTTCTCTTGATTACTTATTAACCCCTACACCGCGGGGTTGTCGGAGGCGCGCCGGGCCATTCCAGCGAGGATATTCACGCTCTGACTGACTATTTTAAAATATTTGCCAAAAATCGGTTATTAATCCTAGAATGTTACAATTAAATATGCGTATGGCACATACCTTCAGCTTTCTCCTGGGATGTTTTTTTTTTTAGCACTCGTCAACTACCGTGGGACTTGTGGAGACTTCCCGACATCCCCTAATCTGAATACCACTGCCAGATATTATCACTAGAAACACTATTCGATGATTTCCAAGTAGTTTGGAATCCATACTTTAAAAAAAACACTGTGAAAGCAATGTAAAATACGAGCGCGTATGAGCCTCCCACTCACGCTAATTCGCTGCTGGTATTCTGTCATTTCCTACTCATATAAACACTCACACTTTATTATTTCTAGTACTTTGTTACACTTATATATATATATATCTACAGTCCTTTACCGCTTCCCACACGATGTTTAATAGGGGTAGAGGCCACAGGGCCTTTTATAATAGGCACCAAAGCGGAAGAAATGGAGGAGCGTCACTTCACCGTGAAGGACGAGAGCGAACTGAGCAAACTGACTGTATCTCGGTAGCCAAGAGTTGAAAATGTCAGCTGCTAATGTATATGCTAAGAAATAAGTTGTAGGAAATCTTGAGAATACTAATAAATTAGATAGTTCCAGGTGAATATAAATATCATTCAGGCTTCTCCCTTCCTTTCTTATATACATATATATTACGAGAGTAGCTCATACGGCATATTTCACGGGGAAAAAAAGCAGGGGAAATTAGCGAACGAGTGCAGGTTGGATGTTGCCAAGTGATAATTAGCCAATTCCAGGTGTATGGCACAATCAATTACCTCATTTTTTATATATATGTATATATATATTATTTTGTATAAGAATAGGACATAGGTCTCATTTCAATGGATGAGAACAGTGGAAAAATCAGTGGAAGATTAGCGTAGAACGGCTGAGCAGACGACACGAGAGGGTAATGGAGGGGAGGCAGGGAGGGGAGTCTGGAAGGGGGAAAATGGCTAAATTGTCAACAATGGATGGGAGTACTGATGACATTAGCAGCTCTGACTATTGTTGGACATTGGCAGTGCTGATAGATGATACAAGTCACCACCTGAAAGCCAGAGGGAATTAAAAATAACACAGAGTCACTCAAGTGACGCCCCACGGTATGATCAATTGCACCCGACCGTCACGAAAGTGACGACCCGTGGTTAAGGTTTTAAAATTATATAATACACGTGTCAGTGTAAATTATGTAATTGTCTCTCACTGTGTAGTTTCTAATGTTTATGATGACGAATATATAATTGCTTGGTTTGTTAACTAAGTGTTAGTATTTGATTGATAGTTATGTAAGTGGTGAATTGTCAACTAATACAACCTTGGTTAGAATAAATCAACTCACTAGCACAGCAGTGGAAATACAGTTCTTGTGTGACTAAAGAGGTGTTGTTGATTGTTGATTACATCTGGGGTTAAGACCCTCGCTCTAATTTTCCTGGTGGTTGAGGTCAGATGTCGTACACTTCACGTTGAGGTAGGTCCAGTCCCGGTATGACGGGTCAGCACTCGGTGTCGTCAATGGGGTAGGCAGACAAGCTGGCAGTCAGGCGGGTGCAGGATGGCAGGCTGGTTCATGATGGCAGGATGGTGTTGTCAAGCACTTGGGCTGACTGGAGGGTTATGATGATCTTAGCAAACACTGTTGAGCCGCTGCCTTACTCTGGTAGTTGTGGTGAAGATGATCTGGGGGTTGCCGTGGAGAAGCTGGAGATCGTGGTGGAGGGTTGTGGAGATATGGAGTAGTCAGCAGAGTTGATGAGTCGAACTGCTAGCACACTTCCTCCCTCGTCACTCTTCCTTGTTATTGTTTGTAGTTTCTCACCGTTTTGTTCTCTTATTTTCAACTTAACTTGTTGTGCTTGATTTTCCTTAGTTGTGATTAACTTGTGGGGTTGTAGAGTTGCTGATAGACGTAATTTATCGGTGCTATTGTTTTTCGTAAATCGTGGAGTAGAGGTGGTTAGGAGTGAGACTTGTTTGTTTGTTTGATTGCTTTGATTGAGAAGTTAATTGGCTTCGTTTACAGCTCGCCACCACTCTCAGTGAACGTAGTGAGATAGATATCGTAGTTTACCGTTGTAGCGGCTCTGGATGGTAGCCTGCTGCATATATCGACGAACGTATAAACTAATACCGATGAGAGTTGTATAAACTCGTTTATCATAGTTGGGTTTGTTGCTACCGCTAGCCACCAATCTCGATGGCGTAGTTTATCGTACTTGGTTCGTTTTTACCGCTTGCACCAACCTTGATAGAGTGCTCGTAGGTACTTGCAGGGAGATAGGAAAGTCGATTATTGATCATTAAGCACAGCCATAATAAAGTCGTGAGACGTATTTGTGTTACAGAGTTTTATTGCACAGTTATATATTGAATAGTGATTTACAGCAAACTTAGCGTGACGGCCAGTCTCCCCTTTTTTCCTTACTCTGCCTTAATTGTTCTCTCGGGCATTCTCTACCCTCTTTCTGATGTGAAGGGCTTCTCTCTGACATTACTGTATATAGAGGTAGGAGACGAAGTTTGGTGAGGTAGTGGTGTCTGGAAGGTATCCTGTTCACGTGGACTTCCACATGTTTGAATACATCATGATAATTCTTGGTTTGTCTGGACTACGAGGATGTTAAGGATTCTTAATGGTCTAGGACAACAAGATTGTGTATAGACATCATGTGAATTGATATTTCTAGTGAGGAACTGTGTACATTTCCATCAGACACTACTTCCTGTACATTGTGTTTATGAGATATATAGTAATGCCTACATTCGTACCTTCTTTACCCCTGCACAGTTGTTTACCTTATACGCGGGATTTTTTCGCCCTTGTGAAGAGTACAACTCTCACGTGTGGGGAGGCTCCCCACACACAGCTCTTCTCAATAGCGTGGAGTCAAATGCTTTTCGTCTCTTTAACTGTCCTCCTCTTATTGGCTCCCTTCAACCTCGGTCTCTTTGCTGCACTTTTGCATCTTTATCTTTTTTCTATCACTACTTTAATGGTCAATGCTCCTCTGAACTTTCTGCTTGCATCCCTTCACCTCTACTACGGGCGAACAGCACTCATCTAGCAACAAACGCTCATCCCTTTTCTGTCCAAGTCTCTAATGCAAGAGCTAACCGTTAATCCCAGTCCTTCATTCATGCAACACGTCAACTCTGGAACTGTCTCATTCTGTCTGTATTTCCTACTTCCTATGATCTCCAGTCTTTCAAATGTAGTGTGTCCAGGCGTCTCGAAATGAACGGATCTTGATTTTTTTTTCTTGAAAGGGACGGTTTGTGGGCTCCTGGCCTTTGGTTCCTTGTATAAAGAAAAACACTTGATGTAACTCACGGAAGCCAGTTAGCTCAAGTGACGGGAGTATGCTAGACAATATATACACACTGTATATCACTATAAGATATCATCTTTGTGCATTTCAGAACTATTTCAGACAATTTATATAATGCAGCTGTATATTAAATTATGTCAACGATATGTATTGGTGTTATATTGCCATCACCTCTAACCCATTCTGAATTTTCTATGCAAGCTAACCGATATCTTGTAACGGTGGACACATCAGCTGTTATATCATCCAAATTTGAGTTGGATTTTGCTTTAGTTGGTCTACAATTTTACGCAGTTTTGGGGCTCTACCAACTACAAAATTTCTACCTCCAAAGAATTTTCTCAGGAGTTCTTTCTTAAACTCATCATATGTTCTAGCTTGCAAAAGCTTGTCTGACTTAATCAAATTGCCAGGCGGGCAACGTTCGTGATTTATTCTAGCTGAAAAACTGCCATTTTTTTCCTTCTCGTCTGTAATGTTCCTCCTAAGGAAATTTTGTTTGCATTCGGCTAAGATTCCTTGGCCACAGAATGGATACAGAGGGTATCCACAACTCAGACGAAAAAATAAAGCAGTAAGGAGTTTCCCTGAACCCACAAATGTGGATGAAGTACGACAGTTTCTAGGACTAGCTGGATAATGCAGAGCTTTTATACTAGGATTTTCTAATAGAGCAGGGCCATTATTCAACCTACTGAAAAAAAAAAAAAAATGGTATATTTCAGTTGGGAGAAGAACAAAAGATAGCATTTAATGCTTTTTAAAGATAAACTTACATGCGCACCTTGCTTGGCACAACCAAACCTAATAAGCCATTAATAATTTGGGCAGATGCCTCCCTTAAAGGCTTAGGGCCCATGCTGATGCAATAAGGTAAACGTGGACAGTATCAGCCAACGGCATTTGCCAGTAGACAAAAGGAGCAGAGAAAAATTATAGTACTACAGACCTAGAGGCCCTAGCAGTGATATCTGCATTACAAAAATTTCGTGATCTTGTATATGGTTACGAAATTTATACTGATCACAAGCCTCTCTTCGGCATGTTTCAGGAAAACTCTTCACTGGGAGGAGAGCACAATGGAAGTGTACAGTCTAGAATTACAGTGTTAATATTCATTATTAAAAAGGTAAAATAAATATGGAAGGAGACTTTATCAAGAAGTACAACAACGACCAAAGTCACTACAATTAGTCTATGGGAAGCACACCCTAACAATGAAGAAATCTCACTGGCAAAAAGATAGGACCTCGTATGGTTTAAAGTTATATATCATCTAGAATCAGGTGACAATATATCATTACTCAAGCTACATGTATTACTTAAACAATTCACAGTAATAAACAAATCCTTTTATAGGGTAAATGCAGGACAACCAATCCTTAGAAGAAATATCAGACAGTTTGGCATCTCTCTCTCTCTCTGTCTCTCTCTAAAAGAGCCCTGTTATTTGTTTGTCCTTCAGTCATGATCAAACCAAGGGCCAGAGACCCC
>JAGKTI010002236.1:0-11912 GCA_018397915.1 Birgus latro | reverse complement strand
TATATATATATATATATGTTATCTAGCACGTCCAGTTTTCGAGAACCAGTATGCTATAGGAATATCTGCTAATACATGGGAATATCCGACCTGACTCCTGTCATAGAGATGACGTCAAGGGGGAAGTGGAAGTAAGAGTAAACTGAAAATAATTCGTCGGTTGTCACACAGGAATCGACTTAGGAAATCAAATAATAAATTTTTACATTATGCTGGCTTACTTCGCTGATTCTCTAAAGACGAAAATTTCATAAACTTTCTCAACAGTACACAGCGGAGACTAAGCACTCACGAAAACTGAATTGTTGATACTCTTGGCCTCTGCCCCTTACCTCTGACTTTCGATAACTAATACCAATAATGATAAACAGATTCTTGCTGGTGCTATCTCCTGGCTGGCACAACTGATTTAGGAATTAATATGAATAAACTGGCTTAACAACCAGTCGTAATTAATGTAAGATGTTTGTGCAAACTCGGAGTAGTAAACTAAACTAAGTACAATGTGGAGAAATCAAACAAGATTATTACATTTAATCGAGCTCAAAAAGATCTGTAAATTTGTTAATTACAACAAATAAATTTACACTATTAGACTGACGAGGACAGTGTACGTGAATGGGGTGGACGGGAGGAGTGGAAGGGGGAGGCCAAGGATGAGATGGAGGGATGGAGTGGAGAGGTATATGAGAGAAGGGGTGTGTGAGCTGGGAGCAGAGCAATGAAATGGTGCGGGACAGGGCGTCATGGAGGCGATTTGTTTGCGGCCACCCCTTGCGGGATTAAGGCGTTTAGCAATAGATAGATAGACAGAAATTTACATTACAAGAGAATTAAGTAAATTCAAAATATCAACCAAAGTAGTCACTCACGCACCCAAACAACTACCTAACAAATTTAAGCCTAGAAAACAAGAGAGAAAATACTGGTCAGTGGAAAAGGAGTAGTGGACTGCGAATAGACTAGGCGGTTCTGCTACTCAAGGCACTGCATTTCACACTGCTGACGTCCACTGCTGCAAATCACCAACTCGGTGGGGAGATGTTGGGGTCGTAGAACTGCTAGACTGTATCCGTTAAGATGGGGCCTTGCGTCTCTGCATTGCTCACGACGCCTTCTTCCCGTGACAATTCAGCACCAACTAACTATTAACTAATGTTCTAAATTCTATTGCCTGGTACAGGGGCGTGAGAAATGGGCGTGGCTTAACGGCTAGAGAGGCAAGGTGGAGCAACGATAATTACACAAAAAATATCGCTCAGTGAAACGTACTGTCTATACATAAAGACAGTCACTCATGATACATAATGTTATAAAAAAAAAAACTCTGAGTGCAAACGCAAGTGGTTAACTGACTGAGCGAAGTTCTATGAGGTTCCAGTATTGTTCAATAGTTCCCATAATAATATACAATGTCATGAATTGCCGTAATAATATAGTCTCATAAATTCGTGACATTACGCCCCATCATAATGAATTTTTTCAGAGAAAAAATTAACAGTAGGTGATAAATACATTCTAACCCAGTCACACAAGATTCACATTGTGGTGTGTGTAGGCCTACTATCCTGCTACAGGAGGAAAGTGCTGTCGTCAGTGACTATAAAAACCTCGTATTTACGTTAATAGAAGCAAGCGCGAGGGGAAAAACTCTGTGATGACTGTGAAAAATCCTGTACTCAGGTCAAACTGAGCGAAAGTTCACTACATTTACATTAACAAGTAATTGTCATGTAGCGTTGTGTATGTGGTACACAGTGTAGGAGTGACAGTTGTAGTGAGACCGTACCTACGTGTAAAGTGATATATTGTATTACAAAATAATGGTAAATGGAGACAAGGGCAGAGAAGAAGAGGCGGCAGCATGCAGCAGAGACGATCAGCTGACCTGCACGGCAAAACTGCTACACCAACCAACTGTACCTGTGAAATCAATCAAACCTCGTATTTACGTTTATTGAAGAAAGCTTGAGAGAAAAAATTCCTTTACGACTGTGAAAAATCCTGTACTCATGTCAAACTGAGAGAAAGTTCACTACATTTACATTAACAAGTAATTGCCATGTAGCGTTGTGTATGTGGTACACAGTGTAGGTGTGACAGTTGTAGTGTGATTGTACCTACGTGTAAAATGATATACAGTACTAAAAATTAATAGTAAATGGAGACGACAAGGGCAGAGAAGAGGCGGCAGTGTGCGGCAGAGACGATCAACTGACCTGCATGGCAAAACTGCTACAACAACCAAGTGCACCTGTGAAATCAATCAGAGGGAAGCATCAATAGAGTTGATGTGACAAACAATTTGTATTAAACTGCAATTACCCTTTGCCCAGTAGTCAATGCATACACAGTGAAAAGTACGCTTCAGCTGAAAATTCAACTGACAGCCAAAGCTTTGTACATTCCAGGTCACCATATATTTCTTATTGGGTAGATTATTAACCAGGAAACGTGCTAGTCCTTGGACTGCATAAACCGCTCTGGACACCTGTAGTTTACTGGTTAAACGTATATCTCCATTAACCAGAGAACACGGTGTTCCCTGGTTAATGCATAGACATTGTGGATATATGGAGTGAGGTCCAAAGCTTGCCTGGTGCTTTCAAGGAAGATAGCAGTCAATCAGGCACCAGCTCCTTCTCTCATCTGTGAGACCATGCTTCACTTCAGCTGATCCACCCCCTCCAGCATCGACCCCTGGTATGTTAAAAAGATCCCAACGGGTGCCGATTAACTAACAGGGCCCTCAGTGACCCACAGCCTGTCACAGGTCGAAAGTAAGAGTAGTGACCATTAGCGCAGGGCTCTGTGCATATCCTCCTAGTCTTAGTACTGTCCGGAGGTATTTGTCCATATGCACTCAAACATCCTAAAAGCTTACTTACCCTTATAATTCTGCACTGACAATTAATATCGGTAAGTTGAGAATCCCTGCACACTCTTGGGCAGGCAACATTTTAACACCCAGCGTGGGTGTGATCACTCATGTGGATAGCATGTATTCTCTGGGAATCCTCAGAAAGGCCCACAGTTCGAGATGCACCACAGGGTAATTCAGACACAGCCTCGGACTGCCTCTGCGGGAGTCTCGAACTTCCCTCTTAACCTATGGTACATATGCATGTACAGACCCTGGATGTAATGTGTCCATTTGGACCCACGGGCAAGACTTCAGGTCGTACACCATGGTACACTATTAACTGGGTCTGGGTCTGTGCCTAGGTTGCCACTGCCCTCTCTCTCAAATGACTCAGAGATTATGGGCGTGGATTCAAACGGCGCAGGAAGGACACATCCCTGATTGGTGGTAAGACGACACACATTGCAGGAATGCACAAGCCTATCTATTTCCTGTCCCATTCCTGGCCAGAAAAAGTCACGGATACGGCCCTGGGTTTTCGTTTTGCCCATTTGACCTCCCGATGCTGAACAATGACCCCATTCTAACACTGCTTGGCAATACTTTGCAGGAACAACAAACTGCAGTCGAACCTTGTCCCGGGGTGTTTGTGACTCACGGTACAATGGTCCCTGTTTATGAAGGAACCTGGCTTGACTTCTCCGTGAATACTTAGTCACTTTACCCTTTAGTTTCTTCCGCAAACATCGAGTGTCGGGTCGGACTGTTGTTGCAGGACAACATCTTGACCACAAATCAGATCTTTGGCAATGCAATGGTCAGCGGGGTGACAGGGTTTGGAGACTTGGCCATGGCTTGTGTTACTGCAGCCGAAGTCCGAGTAGTGACATCTACGGTGCAAGTATACCTCGGACCTGGTATGTTACCTATAATAAGGTCAAACAAAGGTCCTGGCATGACAACTGCAACTGTTGAACCTGTGTAAAAGGGAGATGCCACCTGGATATGTGCCTCAGGAAACAATCTTACTGATCCATCAATAAGCTGAGGTTGGATTTGTCTACCTGTGTGCTCCTTGGGGCAAACTAGACTCTGCCTGACAGAGCAACCTGAGGAACCATTGTCTCTCACGACATTTACAGAAATGCCTCCCACAAACCCTGTCTGAACCGGGAAGGGACTGTTACTATTGGGAGGGCCTGTGGAGGAAGCTGCCAGCCACTGATAAGGCTGCATAGCTCACAACTCAGCGAATGTGACCCCCTAAGGACTAGATGCATGAGGGGTCTTAACCTGTCACGTTACGAACGATTTCCCACCTCCGATATCCCATAGTCCCAAGCATTTTTGGATTTTTCTTTTTTTGGCTAAAACTTCCGCTTTTGTTGAGAAACAAAGGATTATGAACAAGAAAGTGGTTACCTGGATCCCTAAGTGGTCAGAACAGGTGAGCCTCAACTGTGCAGGTATCGTTCTCTGTCAATGACGAGTATGGCTCGCACGTTTTCTATGGTAGGTAATTTTGGGAGAAACAACAAATAACACGTCTACATTTATTCATTTTGATCTAGTAAACAATAAGAACAACAATATAAGGGTTTTCAATAAGATATATAGGAAAAATAAGCATTGTTCCATTACGCGAGCATAGTGAGTTTGGTCACTTTCGTAACACTGAGTCGCTAAGTTTCTTGTTTCAGGAAACATATCATTTTATTTACTTGCATATTACTGTTTCAATTACATTTTAGCATTTTTGACTTTATGTAAATGGTTTCAGCTATTTACATTCATTAGGATGATATTTAGCATAATGCTAGTCTATATTTGCATACTCAGCACACTCGCTATGACTCATCTTTCAACATACAAAACATTATTTATAGTTTCATATTTTTTTCTTTCAATGCCATTATAAGATTCGACACCCAGTGTAAATGTTTTCACCTATTCACAATCCTTACGACGATATTAAGCGCACTGCTATCGCATAATCACGTAGCAATTGCTACCATTCGTGTTGCGACTTAGAATATTTTTTTGCACTTATTTCAGGTAACAGAAAACCCGTTTACACTTTATACTGATAATTACATATCTATCTACCTATCTATCTATTGCCAGACGCCTCAATCCCGCACGGGGTGGCCACAAACAAATCACCTCCATGTCACTCTGTCCCCTGCCATTTCACTACCACGTTCCCATCTCACACCCCCCTCTCTCATATACCTCTCCACTCCATCCCTCCATCTCAACCTCGGTCTCCCCCTCCCTCTCGCCCCCCTCCACCTCACTCACACTCTCCTCGTCAGTCTTTCACTCTCCATCCTCTCCACATGCCCAAACTACCTTAACGTGTTTCTCCTAACGCTTCCCATCACGTCCTCAACCACACCACAACGCTCCTCCACTTCCTCATTTGTTAGTCTGTCTCTCCATGTGACTCCACATGCTCCTCTCAAATAACTCATTTCCACTGCTCTCACTCTTGACTTCTGTCCTTCCATATATACTGTATATGCCTTATAATTACACTGAGCGACAGAATATCGCACCTTTTCGATAGGAATGTTTCGACTTAGAATATATTTATGCACTAAAATACTGATTTTCAACTAATATTATACCCGTCTCCACCTTATACTAATATTTACATATTCACTGGCCTTATAATTACCCTGAGTGTCTGAATATCGCACCTTTACACACTATCTAGGAATGTTTCGACTTAGAATAAAATTATGCACTAAAATAATAATGTTCAACTTATATTACACCAGTTTCCACTTTATACTAATATTTACATATTCACTGGCCTTATAATTACACTGAGCGTCAGAATATCGCACCTTTACACACTCGCTAGGAATGTTTCGCCTTAGAATATATTTATGCTCTAAAATAATATTTATCAAATAATATTATACCCGTTTCCACTTTGTACTAATATTTACATATTCACTGGCCATATAAATACACAGAGCTTCTGAATATCGCACCTTTACACACTCGCTTGGAATGTTTCGACTTGGAATAAATTTAATCACTAAAATAATAGTGTTCAACTTATATTATACCAGTTTCTACTTTATACAAATATTTACATATATCTCATACTTTCCTGAGCATCTTATCGCTATCACACCATCTCAGAACTGCATCATTGTGTGGTATTCCTTGAGACATGGGTGAATGCAGAGACCCACGTCACACTCTACGCACTCATAGCAGATGTCTTTCCTCTGAGTGTTGGGTCTCAGTCGTGAGTTACCACACACATGACATCTGCGTTGGGGCTTAGGTCTGTTCGGTTGAGGAGGGATCGGAGTGGGATAGTGGCGGCCGGAAATTCTGAGTGGAGTTTGGGCGGTAGGGGCAGTGCGGGGTCTTTGCTGAGTCCTTTCCTCACCATACTTTGCAATAATTTTCCTGCAAAGCTCTCGCACAAAACCTTCAAAGGTTTCCTGCACACCTGTTGACAGGGCATGCAGGTGGTGGCAATTGAGGGCAGTTATGTCCAGCACGTGAAAGAAAAGCTTTTTGTACCACTTCATCGTGGTCCTCGCACACTCTACACTTGATATAATCGAGTCTGACTGGTCCACGAGCCGTATATTGATGTTGTAGTCCAGAAGACACTCAGGTTTCCAGATGCGGCGCCTGCTCTCGCTACGGTAATCAACGGACTCTGTGCGGTGCATCAAAGGTCGGTGAAAGGTGGACAGGAGGCAGACTTCCCTGTTGTGGTTCCACGCTGTTGCCAGGATGTTATTAGCTTTGAAGAAGACCACCTCATTTCTGTCTAGTTTCCGCCCGACCTTGACCATATGTCGCTTGTTCACCTTCACCGTAAAACAGAGTCCCGTGTCATGCAGGTGTAGATAACGTGCGAGAAGAGGGCTAGTACACCAGTTATCGAGGTAGAGGATGTGACCACGATGAAGGTACTCTTCAATCATTGTTTTCACCGCTGCTTCCGAGAGTCCAGTACTGCGATCTTCTATTATGTCTGTCTGTGCACCGGTGTACAAGACTATGTCTTACACATAACCAGTCCTACAGTCACACATAACAAAGATCTTGAAGCCAAAGCGGTGCCTTTTGCTGGGTATAAACTGGCAAAAAGAAATATTTCCTCTTCACAACACGAGACTCTCGTCTATGACAAGGTCTCTATATGGATAAAATGAGGAACGGAATGTTTGCCTTAGATGATCAAAAACCAGCCTAATTCGCCCCATCTTATCTGTATCATTGGCATTGGGAGGATCATCAGCATCGTAAAAGTGGAGGCGGCTTAGAATTTGCTGAACTCGATTACGGCTCATGATCTTGCCAAATATTGGTGTCTGCATTAGAGGGAATTCTGTTTCTACGTAAAATGCCCATCATAAGTACCAGGCAAATAAATATGAACATCTCTGACAGGGAAACAGGGTAATCATAAATGATCGAGTGTCTGCTCCTTGTGCCCAGTCTTTCACTCTCATGTCGCTGGCTTCTTGCAAACCTTTTGGTTTGTTCGACAATTTGCTGGACAAAACCCTCACCGAAAAAAAGGTGGAAAAAATCCAGCCTGCTTGAGCCACGGTGTATTCCAGGAGCTGTGCAGCCTGATCGTCCCTGCTTAGTGAAGGGGTGAATTATGGGAGAAAAATCACTCCCATCTTCTCAATTCCACATCATATCGCCCCCATCATCGCCTTCGCCGGGGTGGGGAGGGGATGATGGTGGAGGAGGTTGGGGAGGAGGACAGTGAAGGGCTTCCCCACTCGCTCTCCTCTTCCCTAGCCCTTTATCCTTACCCTTACCCTTACCCTTACGACCTTGGGGAACATCTGGGGGCTGTGGGGAGTAGGTTTGGGATTATTGGGGAGCATACTGGGGAGCATAAGACGTGCTGGGGAGTGGCTCATCCTCACTTCCCCGCTCCATCACCACACCACGTGATTCACCTCGCTCACTCACCGCCGCACCTGGTCCACTCCGCTCCCTCACACCACCACGTGAGCACAGTGACTCACTTCCGCCACTCTCCCTTTCCCTAACCGCAATAAGACTTTCCCTTTCACTTTGTACTCCCTCCACACCACTTCTGTCCTCCCCAGACAAGACACTAGGCCCATACCTGAGTATGCGATGTGCTGTCCTTTTGGGGCCGCGATGGGTTATAATTTCGCGGCTGTACCACGTGGCAGCATGTCCCACGGCCCCCTCCTTGTCCTCGTCCTCGTCCTTGCTTTCCCGCTCTACATCATGTAGTGGCTTGATACAGGTCTTACCACGCTGTTTAGGTGCTGGGAGGCCCTCTCTAGCGGCGTGGTACGTTACGTAGTGCCGCTTTCTTGGCGAAGGGACCTCCTCATCACTGCTACTGCTTTCCTCCTCCTCAGGCTGGATGTAGTCTTTATCCGCCACCTCGTCATCGCTGGGCGAATCACTCTCGACTGTGAAGGCGCACCATGTATGACCTGGGTCACTGCTAGGAGGTGAGTGGACAAGGTGAGGCCGCGCGCGGGTCACGTGGGGTCGCCGAGTGTCCCCGCCTGGTGGCAGATAGAGGAAGGTCATCCGCACCTATGTACCCAAAATCAAGCGCAAAATTTGAAATTTGTGCAAATTATGTTCCTTGCAATTGCGCGACGTACCGGTACGTCGATGGGTATAGCTGTGATAAAACGTCGCAATGTATCCATACGTTGACGGGACGCCTCGGGTTAACTTAATGGCTAGAGAGGCAAGGTGGAGGAATGATAATTACACAAAAAATATCATTCAGTGAAACGTATCGTCTATACATAGAGACAGTCACTCGTGATACATAATAAATGTTATGAAAAACTCTGTTTCTAATCTGAGTGCACTGGGGCCGTCATTTTTCTGCGTCAAAATTTGAAATATGCACCATGCTATGAGGAGAGTCGGAAGTCCGCCATCTTGTAGTTACCCTCCGTTTGGTGTTTGGCCTCAGTGAGTGAGGTGCTGTGTCCATGCACTCTCTCTCCTATCTCATGTTAAAGCAACATTTTTCGGCATACTGAAAAAAAAAAAAACTTTCGATCGTCTGCCCCCCAGCTGGTGGTGGTATCAGAGGGTCTAAGGGGGGGTGGGTGGGCCTAAACTGCCGCTGGGCCTCAAAGGTGCGTGGGAGAGGTCACTAGGCAAGCTTATCATCGGTCTTCTGCTTCCCAGTAAATTGATTAGGAACTTTTTTTTCTTGTTTTTTTACACCTATTTTTCTTTTGATCACAAAAGGCGCAATTAATTTTATTCTTTAGTGTTAATTACAAAGAGTAATGTTTGAACTTGCATTACATGTGTTTGTTTCCAGTAAAAAGCTGTTCCAGCATTTTTTATTAATTTCCAAAAATGAGTTATTTTATTGCATACCCCAGTATATTAAGGTGGCAAAATAGCCCCAGTCCTTTAGGGTTAACTGACTGAGTGAAGTTCTATGGGGTTCAGTATTGTTCAAGAGTTCCCATAATACTAAATAGTGTCACGAATTGCCATAATAATTCGATCTCGTAAATTTGTGACAGATAGATACATCTTATAAAGGTGCCCCTCAGCTAGTTCTTGTGGTGGTTATATCAATTTCAGTTAAGTACCTCAATCACAAGTTATTTAACAACTCAAAGTGAATCAGCCACAGCCAAAACTCTGGTAGTATAATTCCCACGATGTAGCAGATCTTTTTTTTTTTTTAACACTACTCCAAAGTGCCTTCAGCTGTGTTGTCATACAGTGGAGTGCCATAACTGTATGAATGCATTAGACACATTCTGCTACATCTGAGGCCTCTTCAAACCTGAAAGCCTGAAGAAACCAGTTACAAGGAATGTTAAAGCTGCTTACAAACATTACTTCAAATGTCCACTTGGTGATCAAGACAAGAAGTGGACATCCCACGTAGCATGCATGTCCTGTGTAAATCACATGAGTGAATGGATGCATGGTAAACGGACATCAGGATTGCCTTCCGCCAAATCAGTTGTTTGGCGCGAAACAAAGGATCCCTGTGCGGACTGCTACTTTTGTCTCACTAACACCAAAGGGTGTTCAGTGAAAACCAGGCCCATGATCAAGTATGCTAACGTACCTTCTGCCCTTAGGCCAGTACCCCATGGCCTGAGCTTCCAGTTCCAATTCCTTCATTAAGTATCACTAGTGAATCAGAATCTAGTGAGGAAGATAGTTGCATGGATGCCAACTTTCAAGAAGATTCAGAGAGCAAGGAGCTGCATCTCATCAGTCAGGTAGAGCTGCATTATCTTATAAGAGGTCTTAACCTGCCCAAGGAGAAAAGTGAACTCCTTGGATCTCGACTCAAGTAATGGAACTTGCTACAAGATGGAGTTTGTACCACCACCCTCCGTCATAGACATGAAGAGCTCTCAATGTATTTCAGGATGGATGACATGCTTTGTTACTGTTATGATGCATTGGTAATGCAACACCGTTGTAAGTCTCATCCTTATCAAGCAGGAATATGGAGGTTGTTCACAGATTCTTTGAAGAAAACGCTGATGGCAGTCCTTCTGCATAACGGAAATGAGCTTCCTTCTTTCCCAGTTGTGAATGCCCATGGAATGAATGTAAGTTATGAAATTGTGAGTACTTATGTTGGCTGCTGTTTACTACAAGACACATTAATGGAACATCTGTGGAGAAAGAAGGTGATTTGCGTGCATCTAGGACTTCAGCAAGATTACACAAAGTACATGTTTTTCTTTGTTTATGAGACAGCAGAAGCAGACGCTAAGCATTACACACAAAAGGAATGGCCAGTGAGACCGGAAAATATGACTGAAAGGCTCATCTCTCGCCACAAACCTTTTTTTGACCATGAGAAGGTATTCTTGCTTCCACTTCATTTGAAACATGGTATGATGAAGAACTTTATAAAGGCCATGGATCACAATGATGCTGGCTTCCACTATTTGTTAACGTAGTTCCAAGGCAGTGTATCTGAGGTCAAAGTAAGGGCAGGTGTTTTCAATGGTCCACAAATTCGTTTCATACTCAGTGATCAGGATTTTGTAAAGAGGCTGTCTGAGCTGGAAATGGCTGCTTGAGAGAGCTTCGTGGTTCTTACCAACAATTACCTAGGAAATTTTCGAGTGCCAAGATGTTGAAGTGTTACCATTCACTCAATGCCCGAATGTCATTCAAGATACAGTTCTTCCATTCTCATTTGGAATTTTCTCCACTTAATCTTCTTGATGTCAGCGATGAACGTGGCGAAAAGTTTCACCTGGAAATTGCCATATGGAAGGACGATATCAAGGCCCATGCAATCCAGACATGATGAGCGACTATTGTTGGATTTTACAGCGTGAAAGTAATTGCTCCTACAAACGCAAAAGTAAAGTGTAGAAGCACTTCTAATGTGCAAAGGCCTTTTAAGAATGTTTTGTATATATCGGTTTGCGCTTAGTACAGTATGTGATATAAAGAAAACTAAGTTTTCAACAGGTAGGGATGCATTTTCAACAAGCAGCCGTCGATGGGTAAGCTGATATAATGCGACTTCACTGCGAAAGGAAAGGCTCGGTGCTTAAAGATAAAGGACGGAAAGAATTGAGCCATTGACAACTTGGCGTATTCCGAGATGCACAGTATTATATGTTGTGATAATATATGGGCTTAGTGACACTCATTTAAGGGATACGCACACTTCAAGGAATTTTCCCACACTTATGATGTACTACGTCAAGGTTACGTAATTGTCAAATTTTAGGGTCAGATTAGAAATCGTGGCTAAGAAATTGGTCAAAAACAGTTGAGAATAAGTCCCATTTTGGCTCTTGACCAGTGCAGTTGAGGGGAAAGGCGCACTCACACTCATTTCTCAGTCTCTCGGGAATATTCATTACCTGTAATGAAGTGGAATTTTCATTACCGGTATGAAATACCCTTAGTTGTATGTAAGTGGTGGATGTATGTGATAATATTAACTTTCACTGAAATCATCGTTTTTCTCTCTGTAATTATACACTAGAAAAATTAAATATGAGGAGTGTACTAATTAATATATAGAAAG
>JAGKTI010002235.1:58561-69706 GCA_018397915.1 Birgus latro | reverse complement strand
GAGAGGAGCATGTGGAGTCACATGGAGAGACAGACTAACAAATGAGGAAGTGAAGGAGAGTTGTGGTGTGCTTGAGGACGTGATGGGAAGCGTTATGAGAAACACGTTAAGGTGGTTTGGGCATGTGGAGGGGATGGAGAGTGAAAGATTGACGAGGAGAGTGTATGTGAGTGAGGTGGAGGGGGCGAGAGGGAGGGGGAGGCCGAGGATGAGATGGAGGGATGGAGTGGAGAGGTATATGAGAGAGGGGGGTGTGAGTTGGGAGTGTGGTAGTGAAATGGCAGGGGACAGAGTGACATGGAGGTGATTTGTTTGTGGCCACCCCGTTCGGGATTGAGGCGTCTGGCAATAGATAGATAGATAGAAGGACGAACCGAAATTGTTTTATAGATGTGTTAATGGCAAACTGAAACAAAAGGAAGGAATCACCGAACTGAAAGTAGAAGGAGAAGTCTATAAAGATGCAGCAATGCAAGCTAAAATACTGTAATGAACAATGTTTTCAATCGGTTTTCACTAAAGAAAGGGATTTTGTGGGGGGGGGGGGCGGAGTGACTAGAAATATAGTGATAAATGATATAAAAGTGGAAGTGCAGAAGTGTATACATTACACCCCACCCTCAGTTATCACTCCTAATTGGTGCCGCCATGGCTGCGCTATAGCTGAAAACACGATAGCCGAAGTGAAAAACACATGGTAATACAGTAAAATTTCGATATAACGGACTTCAGTAGACCGGAATTTGCTTTTATCGGACTCGAGGAGCTACCGGACTAAACTCCTATATATCGGAAAAAGTCCGATATAGCCAGAAAGCAGTCCGGACTGCCTGACAACTTCAGCTATGTTCACCACAATAACACAAGTAAAAGACATGTTTTTCAGTGCACAGTACAGTATTATTATACCATTTGATTAATGTAGTGAAGGTATAACAAAGTACAATACTGCAATGGTGGTGAAAACCACTGATGCAATCCGGACTAATGTCTGATATATCGGAAAAAGTCCGGATTAGCAGGGGTAAGTCCGGATGTCGCTATTATTGGAAAATCGCATATTTCGGACTGGCCTGAGCCCCAATTAGTCCGTTATAGTGAGGTCTTACTGTAATTCTAATTGGTGCCATGACCTCAATATTTACCCCTAAGATACCCGTTTTGTACCACATAATAACATATTACAGTGGGGCTGCTCGGGTAGTGTTTTTTTGGGTAGCGAATCCACGGGTAGCGACAGGAAAGAAACTATCTCAAAGCGATTAATGCTGCACAGTTAGCGAAAATCCGCTAGGCATTTACCACGTAGCGAGCAGGTGGGCAGAGTTGCCAAGGTCGGAACCTGATTCAAAAGCAATACTGGGCGAATATCATCTGATCTGATCTTAATGCTGATGGTGTATGCAAGCCGACCTTCATTTGTAGCGGGCGATGGGCTGAGTTGCTAAAGTCGGACCCTGGTAACACTGACAGTGAGTGCGAGTCTATCCTCATGCTGATGGTGCACAGTTAGTGAAAATCCGCTAGGCATTTAACATGTAGCTAGCAGGTGAGCAGAGTTGCCAGGGTCGGAACCTGATTCAAAAGCAATACAGGGCGAATATCATCTGATCTGATCTGAATGCTGATGGTACATGGGAGCTGATCTTCATTTGTAGTGGGTGGATGGGCAGAGTTGCCAAGGTCAGACCCTGGTAACACAGACAGTGAGTGCAAGTCTATCCTCAGTCAGTTCATTGACCCATTGCTTTTCCATGAGCCGTGTGTTCATTCAACCCTCAGTCTCTCCATTGTTAAAGTTTTTTGTGACCTTCCATTTATTGTCTGGGGACTGAGTGCTCTATCATGGCTTCAACTTCGGTGAATGCCCCCTGCTCAGCTCGAGGAGGACCTATATGATGGTTGGGAAGATGAGGAAACAGAGGCCCATCGCATCGAGAATGAAGTTTGTTTGCATGTGTTATGACGTGAGGGACAAGAGAAAGATGAGGGATGAGAAATGGGGAGTGAGCAGAGTCAGGTCCGTGGTCGCTAGGTTGCTGTGGTACAATATCCACCAAGCACGACAGTAATTTCAACAATAAATAGCAAAAATGATTTAAAAGTTGTTTATCCATTAGCATGTTAAGTTTATTTTATTAGTGTTCACAGTTGGAATTTAGGGTTTCGTTGGAGTGTAGTACGGGTATTTATTTTTTAGCGGCTCTAGCAGGGATGAGAGAGGGAAAGTCAGCAGAGTCAGAGGGCCATTTCACTAGGTTGCTGCGATACAATAGCCACCAAGCACGACAGTAATTTGAACAATAAATAGCTCCTATTTGAGAGGAGCATGTGGAGTCACATGGAGAGACAGACTAACAAATGAGGAAGTGAAGGAGCGTTGTGGTGTGGTTGAGGATGTGATGGGAAGCGTTAGGAGAAAGATGTTAAGGTGGTTTGGGCATGTGGAGAGGATGGAGAGTGAAAGATTGACGAGGAGAGTGTATGTGAGTGAGGTGGAGGGGGCGAGAGGGAGGGGGAGGCCGAGGATGAGATGGAGGGATGGAGTGGAGAGGTATATGAGAGAGGGGGGTGTGAGTTGGGAGCGTGGTAGTGAAATGGCAGGGGACAGAGTGACATGGAGGCGATTTGTTTGTGGCCACCCCGTTCGGGATTGAGGCGTCTGGCAATAGATAGATAGATAGATAGATAGATTTAAAAGTTTGTTTATCCATTTGCATGTTAAGTAAGTTTATTTTATTAGTGTTCACAGTAGGAATTTAGGGTTTCGTTGGAGTGTAGTACAGGTATTTATTTTTTAGCGGCTCTAGCAGGCTGCCACGGTACGGTAACTACAATTGATAACAATATCGTCATCATCAGCCATTGAGGTCCACTGCAGGACAGGCCTGTAGGTGGCACTCAAAACGAATTAAAAGTAAGTTTGTTAATCTTCTCTGAATATGTAATATACTATCTTATTACTGAAGAAATATGACGTGATATTAAATGGTTAATGGAGGAAATTAGGGATATACCTGAAGGAGTCAGGACCGTAGATCACTGACCCATGTGAAAGTATGTATCTTAAGCTTTTCTTATAACTAATCTTCAACTATCTCTCTCCTACCAAATTTTACAGTTTTAAATTTTTCCTTTACCTTTCCTTTTGGGGGAATGCCAATATCTAAGCGATACTGACGGGTGGAAGGTGAACCTCCCCGCAGTTACCCCAAGAAGAAGATTGTTTGTTTATCCACACACCACGCATCCAATCAATTTGTCACAGTCTCTCGCCATTGTTAAAGTTTTTTGTGACCTTCCATTTATTGTCTGGCTACTGAGTGTTCTAATATCATGGCTTCAACATCAGGGGCTGGCCCATGTGGTGGTGGTGGTGGCGGCCCAGGGAAAAAAAAGGAAGTACTGGTAATGTAAAAGTGGCCGAAAAGGCCAGACAATACATGCTTGGCAGGCCAAAGAAACAATACTGCGTGGAGGAAAAGAAAAAGATAACTTTTTGAATACTGTATGTAGTATACATTTATCTTATTACAGTACTGTACTGAAGATATATGACGTGATACTGATGGGTAATGGAGGAAATTAGGAGTATAGCTGAAGGAGTCCAGGACTGCATTAATTTTTTTAGGCAAGAAGTTTGCCCCTCAGGTAGCGATTTCATGGATGGCGGCCATTTTGGTGGACTAATAAGGTTGCTATCCAAGGGGCCCCACTGTATAGTAAAAAACTGAGCATACTGTACAGACTTTATCGGCGCGCTCCACTGTTTATAAATAAAGAAGATGGCGGCCGCTTCAGCTGTGTACTGCAAGTGCTCCAGCTGTGGACATTTTTCACTTCTATGAGGAGGCTGAACTTCACCAAATTCATTGTGTTAAGTAATGAAACATTTAAGAGTCTTTGGGTATACTGGAGTGACTAGTTTATAGGTCTGTTTGTAAAACCGCTGTGAAAGTGTTGGTGACGAAGTACATATTTCTAAGCCAAGACGAAGTATAAGGCCTCCCATCATCATCATCACGTAAATAAAAGTGGTTATTAATGTATTACAGTGGAGTTTTATTCACACATGAGCATACAGACTTTATCAAATGAACTTCTTCAATCACTGCTTGAGTAGCATCCTCTGCCATCTTGAATGTTTTGGTTGGTCAGCTGATGTGTCCACTTGGCCAAGCTTTTTTTCACTCGATCCACAAGGCTGGTGCATGATAGCAGACATTTAGTGCGTGATAAAGGAATTTGTGTAGGTTTTTTATACATGCGTGATAGCGGTAAAATGCTATAGCGGAACCCACGATAGCCGAAGGTTGGGTGTACTAGAAAATCAAGATGAAAGGAAAGCCCAGGACTAGATGGACTCTCTAATTGGGTACTGAAAGAAAGCAGAGAACAACTGGCAAATGTGATTCACAGTTTAACTGTGTGTTCTCTGGAAGAAGAGAAAGTGCCTCACGAATGTTAGAGGGCCAATATGGCACCAACTTATAAGTGAGGAAACAAGGAAGAACCCCTGAATTATAGACCAGTATCCCTGACCAGCATAGCTGAAAAATTGTGCGAGAGAATCCTGAAAGACAGGTGGATAAATTATCTGGAGGAAATGAACATTTTCAATGAAACTCAGTTTCGATTCAGAAGTGGAAGGTCGTTTGTTTCCAACTTGTTGAGCTTTTACTCAAAAGCAACTGACGTGCTACATGAGAGAGAAAGTTGGGTGGATTGTGTGTATTTACATTAGGAGAAAGGCTTTGACAAAGTACCCCACAAACAACTAATGTGGAAACTGAAGCACATAGGAGGATTGAAGGGAAACATCATGGAGTGGATGAGAGACTTCTTGAGAGACAGACAATTGAGGAGAGTAATAAGGGACAGGATGTCTGGATGGAGGGAAGTAACAGTTGGGGTCCCACATGGCTTGGTGTTAGTTCCAGTAATGTTCCAATCTATCTATCTATTGCCAGACGCCTCAATCCCGAACGGGGTGGCCACAAACAAATCGCCTCCATGTCACTCTGTCCCCTGCCATTTCACTACCACGCTCCCAACTCACACCCCCCCTCTCTCATATACCTCTCCACTCCATCCCTCCATCTCATCCTCGGCCTCCCCCTCCCTCTCGCCCCCTCCATCTCACTCACATACACTCTCCTCGTCAGTCTTTCACTCTCCATCCTCTCCACATGCCTAAACCACCTTAACGTGTTTCTCCTAACGCTTCCCATCATGTCCTCAACCACACCACAACGCTCCTTCACTTCCTCATTTGTTAGTCTGTCTCTCCATGTGACTCCACATGCTCCTCTCTAACTCATTTCCACTGCTCTCACTCTTGACTTCTGTCCTTCCAACAGGGTCCAAGCTTCACTACCTGATTTATGTAAATGATATAGTAGATTGAATGAACAGTTATGCAAGCCTGCTTGCTGATGATGCAAAGATCTTGAGGAGAGTAGAAGTTGAGGAAAACTGTAAACTCCTGCAAGAGGACCTGGATAGGATTCATGATTGGAGTCGGATGTGGGAAATGAAATTCAACGCAAAAAAAAATGTAAAATGTTGGAAATGGGTAAAAGTACCACGAGGCCATCACTGAATTATTTGATGGGTAATGAACCAATCACAAAAGCGGAAGAAGAGAAAGATTTGGGAGTGCTGGTCCAGGATACTTTGTCACCTGAAAACACATTAATAAAACAGTTAGAGAGATGTATAATCTCTTGATTAACATTAGAGCAGAATTTCATTACATGGATGAGATGATGATGAAAAAATTTATAGTGGCCATGATCCGCCCAAGGTTGGAAATGCGGCAGTTCTGTGGTCCCCACACAAAAAGAAAGATATAAACAAGATTGAGAGAATACAAAGAACAGCAACCAAGATGGTCTCTAGCCTGGCAGATCTGTTGTACGGAGAGAGGCTGGAAAAGCTGGATCTGCTTTCCTTAGAAGAAAGGAGAGAGAGGGGCAACATGACTGCAGTGTTCAAGGCCATGACAGGAGTACAGTAATCTCTCCAAGATCCAACATAATAGAGCCAAAGAACCGTCCGGAACTTGGGAAAAATGCCCCTGGACAGGTATTTATAGAACCCAACCCAATCTAACTTTGAAACCCACCTAAATAACTCCCTACCGGACATGCACAGCACCTATTTAGGACCCTATTTCACAAATAAGAAACAAAAACCATAAAATAAATGAAAAGGAACCAGAGAATGAGAAATGAGAGGTGAGTAAGGAAAATATCTAGCAGTTTCCAGGGTACTTATGACATGTCCATGGCTGTTGCGAAGATTAACCCACCTCCTCTATGGCTCTGACAATAGTGAAGGTTTTTTTTTTTTTATGCAAGGAAGAAGGAACCAAAGGCCAGGGCCCGCATACTGTTCCTTCCAAGAAAAAGTAAAAACAATACAAAGGAGAGCCAAATTCAAGATCCAATCATTTTGAGATGACTGGACACACTGCGTTTGAAAGATTGGAGATCATAGGAAGTAGGGAATACAGACAGAGGGAGACGGTTCCAGAGTTGACCAGTTGCATAAATGAAGGACTGGGAGTAACAGTTAACTCTTGCATTAGAAAGTTCGACAGAAAAGCGATGAGAGTTTGTTGCTATACGGGTACTACGTGGCTGTCGTAGAGGTGGAGGGATGCAAGCAGACAGTTCAGAGGAACAGTGACCATTGAAGTAGCGATAGAAGAGAGATAGAGAAGCAACAGTGCGGTGAAGAGAAAAAGGTTGAAGGGAATCAGTAAGAGGAGGAGAGTTAATGAGATGAAAAGCCTTTGACTCCACCCTATTGAGAAGAACTGCATGTGGGGAGCCTCCCCACACATGAGAGTTGTACACCATACACGGGCGAATAAAACCCGTGTACAAGGTCAACATCTGTGCAGGGGTAAAGAAAGTTCGGAGTCGGCCCAGCACACCTAATCTCTTGGAAGCAGATTTCATATGAGATGTAATATGTTCTTTCCAAGACAAATCCCGAGAGAATGAAACCCCTAGCATGTTCAAGGATGATGCAGGACTGAGCTGGACATTATTAAACATTAGTGGGTAATCCTGAGGAAGATTCTGTCGGGTTGATAAGTGTAAGAACTGAGTTTTTGATGCATTAAAAATAACAAGATTATTTTTACCCCAATCAGAGATATGAGCCAAGTCAGACATTAGGTGTGCCATACCCTCATCCCTTGTTTGCTGAAGTAACTGCTGTGATGGACGTTGTGGAAATCGAATGGAAAGGTGAAGGGTGGAATCATCAGCATATGAGTGGATAGGGTTAGATGTACAGCTTAGAAGGTCATTGATGAATAAAAGAAAGAGAGTTGGTGATAGGATAGAGCCCTGAGGAACACCACTGTTGATAGGTCTAGGAGAAGAACGATGGCCGTCTACAACAGCAGCTATAGAACGACAAGAAAGGAAGCTAAAGATGAAAGCACAGATAGAAGGATAGAAACCGTAAGAGGGCAGTTTGGAAATCAAAGATTTATGCCAGACTCGATCGAAAGCCTTTGAGATGTCAAGTGCAATGGCAAAGCTTTCGCCAAAGTCCCGAAAGGAGGATGACCAGAAGTCTGAAAGGTAGGTGAGAAGATCGCCAGTGCGAGCCAGTGGAGCGTCCCTGACGGAATCCATACTGATGATCAGAGAGAAGGTTGTGACAGGAAAGATGCTTTAAAATTTTTCTGTTAAGAACTGATTCGAAAACTTTTGATACACAGGATGTTAAAGCAATTGGACGATAGTTAGAGGGTTGGGAATGGTCACCCTTCTTTGGGACTGGCTGAATGAGAGAAAACTTCCAGCAAGAAGGAAAGGAACAAATTGAGAGACAAAGGCGAAAGAGTTTATCTAGGCAGGGTGTAAGCACAGAAGCACAGTTTTTGAGGACAACAGGACGGACTCCATCAGGCCCATATGCCTTGTTAATATTGAGGCCAGTGATGGCAGAAAATACATCAGCTGAAGAAATTTTAATGTCAGTCATGAGGAAGTCTGAGGGGGGAAGTGATGGAGGAACAGCACAAGTATCGTCTAAGGTAGAATTGGAGGAGAAAGTCTGAGCAAAGAGATCTGCTTTATCAGTAGAAGAAATAGCTACAGAGCCATCAGAGTAGAAAAGGGGAGGGAAGGATGATGAGGTAAAGTTGTTAGAAAGGTTTTTGGCAAGGTGCCAAAAAGGAGCGAGAAGAATTCGAGCTGGAGAATTGGGAACATTTAGCACGGATGAAATTATTTTTTGCAGAGCGAAGAACAGACTTAGCACAATTCCGGGCAGAAATATAAAAAAGATGTGATTCAGGGGTGGGTTGGCTCCGGTACCTTTTAAAGGCCCTCTCTCTGTTGCGGACAGCATTAGAACAAGCGTGATTAAACCAAGGTTTTCTTGCATTAGTCAGAGGATACGAAAAAGGAATGTATGCTTCCATGCCTGAGAGAATAACCTCCGTAATGCGCAGGGCACACTCAGACGGCTCCCGGCCATGGAAGCAATAATCATTCCATGGAAAATCAAAGAAGTACTGCCTGAGGGCCTCCCAATCTGCAGCTCCAAAGTGCCACAGGCTGCGTTTCTTTGGAGGGTCCACAGGCTGTATTGGAGCAATAGGACAGGTTAAGGTAATAAGGTTATGATCGGAGGAGCCCAACGGAGAAAAAAGATTAACAGTGTAAGCAGTAGGATTAGTTGTTAGGAAAAAGTCAAGTATGTTGGAACTCTCTCCAAGGCGGTCAGGGATACGGGTAGGGTGCTGTACAAGCTGCTCTAGGTCATTAAGGATAGAAAAGATGTAGGCTTGTTCACCAAGTGGATCAGTGAAAGGATAGGAGAGCCAAAGGTGGTGGTGAACATTGAAATCTCCTAAAATGGAGATTTCAGAGAAACGAGAAATGGATAGAATGTGTTCAATCGTAGAAGTAAGATAGTCAAAGAATTTTTGATACTCAGTAGAATTAGGAGATAAGTAAACAGCACAGATATATTTAGTCAGAGAATGACAGGAGAGCCGAAGCCAGAGAGTACAGAATTCAGAAGAATCAAGTTCAGGAACACGAGAGCAAGATAGATCGTTGCGTACATATACACAACAGCCACCTTTGGCTATGAAATGAGAATAGAGAAAGTAGGAGGATACAGAAAAGGGTTTGCTGTCAGTTGTCTCAGACAGCTGAGTCTCAGAAAGAAAGAGAAGGTGAGGTTTAGAGGAGAAGAGGTGGTGCTCAACAGAGCGAAAGTTAGAGGAAAGGCCGCGAATGTTACAGAAATGAAGAAGGAGTGAGTCAGACAGTGGTTCCAGGCAGCTCCGAGAGTCGTCACCGGGAGAGGGGCGGATGGTGGGGGCATTTATGGTCCCCCCCCCNAGAAAGAGAAGGTGAGGTTTAGAGGAGAAGAGGTGGTGCTCAACAGAGCGAAAGTTAGAGGAAAGGCTGCGAATGTTACAGAAATGAAGAAGGAATGAGTCAGACAGTGGTTCCAGGCAGCTGCGAGAGTCGTCACCGGGAGAGGGGTGGATGGTAGGGGCATTTATGGTCCCCCCCCCTGGGGACTCTGAGGCACAATTTTCAGAAGTCATTTTTAAAAAAATTTGAAAAGGAAGTGTAGTGTGTAGCGTGTATGTAGTTTGGTGTTGACAGTTAGAGAAACATGTATTGGAGAGCATGCTGGTCTACTCTCTGTGTTACTGAGACACTGAAAAAGTTCAGCAAAGGGGGATGGTCAGGAACAAGTCCTGAGGGCTGATGAAACGGGAGTTCCAGCTCTCCCTGTCATCAGCTTTCCATCCTCCTTGGGAGTACTGTCCTGCTTGACTGGTGCTACAGTCTACTCCACTTGAAGCACTGCACTTAATTATTTGCACTATGAATTCTAATTTCGTAACACTGCACATTCCTTTCTCCAGTGTTTCACTCTGCACTAAATTCTTTTTCACCCTGATTTCTAATTCCTTAACACTGAACATTCTCTTCTCCAAGGTTTCACTCTGCACTTAATCCTTTGCACTCTTCATTCTAATTTCTTAACAATAAACATTCTTTTCTCCAGTGTTTCACTCTATGCTTAATTCTTTTTCACTCTGAATTCTAATTTCTTAACACTGAACATTCTTTTTTCCAGTGTTTCACTCTGCACTTAATTCTTTTACACTCTGAATTCTAATTTCTTAACAATGCACATTCTTTCCTCCAGTGATTCACTCTGCACTTAATTCTTTTTCACTTTGAATTCTAATTTCTTAACACTGCACATTCTTTTCTCCAGTGTTTCACTCTGCACTTAATTCATTTTCACTCTGAATTCCAATTTCTTAACATTGCACATTCTGTTGCTAACACTGCACAACACTGAAAATTCCCATGTGGTCTAGTGGTGAGTTATTGCTGTTTATTCACTGTCAGAGCATGTGGACAGCTGTAGCGATGAGCGTCTGGTCACGACGGTAGGTAGGCAGGAAATGGGGAGGATGCAGGGGCGCTCTAATGGACGTCTGAGGTACTACGCGCCAAAATACGGCTGTTCGTCACCGTGCGGCAAATTTAAAGTACAGATGAAAACATATACTATAGATATATATAAATATGTATACAGTAAGACCTCACTGTAACGGACTAATTGGGGCCCAAGCCATTCCGAAAAATGTAAAAATTGCGATAAAAGCGACATCCGGACTTACCCCTGCTAATCCGGACTTTTTCTGATATATCAGACATCAGTCCGGATTGCATCAGTGGTTTTCACCACCATTGCAGTATTGTACTGTGTTATACCTTCACTACATTAATCAAATGGTATAATAATTCTGTACTGTGCACTGAAAAACATGTCTTTTACTTGTCTTATTGTGGTGAATATAGCTGAAGTGGTCAGGCAGTCCGGACTGCTTCTGGCTTTATCGGACTTTTTCCGATATACAGTATAGGAGTTTAGTCCGGTAGCTCCTCGAGTCCGATAAAAGTGAATTCCGGTTTATTGAAGTCCGTTATATCGAGGTTTTACTGTATATATATATATATATACAGTAGGTGCGGAAAGTGTTGACGCCATCTTAACAAAAGAAGACATTCTTGTGGTTAGCAAGGAGAAACAAATAAATTAACACTCACCATTGAATTTAGTATTTACTGG
>JAGKTI010002235.1:0-48642 GCA_018397915.1 Birgus latro | reverse complement strand
TAACCTAACCTAACCTAACCTATCCTAACCTAACCTATGATTACCATAAAGATTTTCATGTCTAACCTGTTTTCATCATGCTGTAAATGTGTTAAAAAATTTCCAAAAATGTTAATCATAATTTTCTGCTTGCAATTTCATTTTTTCATGCATGGTTTTTAAGTGCACAAGCTATGAAAAAGGTGAATGCTAGTGAATTTCATGTCTGGTCATAACCTAACCTAACCTAACCATTTTTCTGGTAGCAATTTACATCATTTACTGTATTTGATGCTTTGTATCCAATAATTTAGTGCATAAAATGTGAGAAAAGATGAATTCCATGTCCGATACTTACTTATACTATGCTAACAAGTTCTGACCACCTATGCCTCACTCACCTCTAAATCATCATTTTTTTGTTAAAATTCAATTAATTCATGCTTTGTGTGCATTATTTATGTGAAAAGGGAACTAAATAAGTGCTATACATGTCCGGTAGGGAGGTAGGAAGGTAGTTTTCTGATTTAGGTTAGGTTAGGTTAGGATCATGAATGGCCAGTGCTGGAGCTTCAGGGCCCAATATTCGGACAAGACCACTATCCGAACATGCCTTTGGGTCTATTGCGTCGAATAATGGAGGGATTACTGTACATATATATATACTGTATATTTACATAGTACACATATACATATATGCTGTATAGCCTATGTATTTTTTGCATTTCTATGTTTTTTGGCCATATTTGGTGTCGAAGGACCCGAGCCCAAAATGTGCAGGACTTGGGCGTCTGGGTCTTAAAAGGATTATTGTAGATAAAATTGAAATAAAACATATGTTTGAATGGGATGGGGGAGTAAGAAGAGGACACGGAATGAAACGAAAAGCCAAGTTGCTAGAAGGCTGTCAACAAGTACAGTTTTCCATATAGATGCACTGACCTGTGGAACAGCCGCTCGTCATGTCTAAAATGATTAAATGAGTTTTAAGCAAAATTTGACTTACTGAAAAACAGAGACAGGACCCCATGAGGGTAACCCATTTCCTGTGTATTACAACTAATTAAATAAAACTAGGTAAATACACACACACACACCAGACAGGCAGCACGTCAGTCACCTCGCTCCGTGCTGGGCACCCTTGGCCACAACTGGCCACGCCTAACTAGTATCTTTATATGAGTCAAGCTCTGCACTAGTTTAAAATGAAATTCTAATACAGTAGAGCAAGTATAAGCAAAAGTGTTGTTCAAATCATAGAATACATCCAGTTAGTGCACGAATCCGCTGATATGACGCATCATCAGCTGGGTGTCATCTGTCACCAGGAGGGTAGAAGGGAGATGCAATTTGTAAGTAGAAGTTGTCTTTCTCAATGAAATGAATATTACCACAAGATGATCACCATCTTTAGTAATGTGAATATGGAAGGGTTTAAGAAAATGGATAAAGAGAGAAAACAGGATGATGATTTCTACCCAGAACTGGTTGAAATGGAAATGACACAGAGACAATTAGGCAAGCAAGCAGTTTAATAAACCAAAGCAGTGATAATGAAGAGAAGATAACCCAGGTGCACAAAATGAAGAAACGTTGCAAAAATGAAGCAGAAACTACGTAGGCTGACATGATGAAAGTAAGGACAGATTTAGAAACACAAGTTGAAGAAAAAAATTAGAAAGGACGTGAAAAAAGTCATTAAAAACAACCCTAAACTGGTCAAAGATTCAGCAGATATCAACAAATCCATAGTAATCACTGGTATAGATGAAGAACAAATAAGAAACAAAATTTTGAGAGAAAAAAGCAGATGGCCAATATAACAAACATCTGATTGGCTGAAGAGTGTAATTGTGAATGTGTACAAAGGGAAGGGTGATGCCCTGGAAAGAGGAAATTATAGAGGTATAAAGCTCTTAGATCAGATAATGAAAGTAATGGAGAGAGTTCTAGAAGGTATGATCAGAGAAAGAGTGAATATTGATGAGATGCAGTTTGGGTTTATGCCAGGGAGGGGGACCACTGATGCCATATTCATTGTTTGACTGCTTCAGGAAAAATATATTGTAAAGAAAAGGGAACTATATTTTGTCTTTGTTGATTTGGAAAAGGCCTTTCACAAAGTCCCTAGAGAGGTGGTGAAGTGGGCAGTGAGAAAGCTTGGGTTGGAAGAATGGCTGGTTAGGGTGGTTATGGCTATGTATGTGGGTGCTTGCACCCAGCTAAGAGTGAATGGAGATTTGAGTGACAAGTTTTCCGTGAATGTTGGTGTGCATCTGTGGGCAGTTTTGAGTCCCTTGTTGTTTATCATGGTACTTGAAGCCCTCTCACGTGACTTCAGAGATGGACTCCCGTGGGAGATGTTGTATGCTGATGATTTGGTGTTGATTGCAGAGAATGAAAGGGAGGTGGAGGAAAGATTTAGGAAGTGGAGAGATGGTATGGGGCACAAGGGCTTCAGGGTAAATGCAGATAAAACAAAAGTGATGATATCTAGGGTTGGTGGCGGTAGTCAAAGAAGAGGGAGGGTGGCCATATGCAACTTGCCACAAAGGAGTGGGAAGTAATTCCATCTTGTGCAGTGTTTGTGATAAATGGTTAACAAGACATGTAGTGGTATTAGAGGTAGACTGCGAGATAATGCTGATTTTATGTGTGTGGTGTGTCGGGGAGAGCAGGAGGAGATTGTTAGGCGTGAAAAGATTGAACTTGCTGGCGAGTCTCTTGAGTGTGTGGAAGAATTTTGTTATTTGGGAGACATGTTATGTGCTGGAGGTGGGGCTGGAGCTAGCTCGGTTGCTAGGGTGAGAAGTGGTTGGAAGAAGTTCAGGGAGCTGTTGCCTCTCCTGACATCGAGAGGACTCTCCCTAAGTGCTAAGGGGTCTTTGTATACAGCATGTGTTGGAAGTGTGATGCTGTACGGTAGTGAGACCTGAGCAGTAAAGGAAGAGGATATTCGCAGGCTCAAATGTACAGAAATGACAATGATTAGGTGGAAGTGCAGTGCATCCCTGCACGCAAGGCCTGGGGGGGCTGGGTTCACAATCGAAGAGTTGAGAGGTACGATGGGACTGGAGTGTATTGGTGTTGTGATGCAAGGCCTGGGGGAGCTGGGTTCACAATCGAAGAGTTGAGAGGCAGGATGGGACTGGAGTGTATTGGTGTTGTGATGAGGAGAGGTAGACTGAGATGGTTTAGGCATGTGGAGAGGATGGGGGATGATAACTTGGATGCAGAAGGTGAGAAGTGTTAATATTGGGGGAGGGGTTGTGAGGGGTAGACCAAGAAAGACATGGGACGAGGTCATTGAGTGTGACCTCATGGTTAAGGGACAACAGGGACGCTGCCATAGATCGAGCAGTATGGAAAGCCGCTATTAGGCAAGCATGTTGGAGCCTTCTAAAACAAAAAAACAAAAACAAATCTATCTATCTATCTATTGTCAGATGCCTTAATCCCGTAAGGGGTGGCCACAAACAAATCGCCTCCATGTTGCCCTGTCCCTCGCCATTTCATTGCTCTGCTCTCAGCTCACACCCCCCTCTCTCATATATCTCTCCACTCCATCCCTCCATCTCATCCTTGGCCTCCCCCTTCCTCTCCCCCCCTCCACCTCAATCACATACACTCTCCTCATCAGTCTCTCATTCTCCATCCTCTCCACATGGCCAAACCACCTTAATGTGGTTCTTCTATCACTTCCTATCACATCCACATCCACACCACAGAGCTCCTTCTTCATTTGTTGGTCTGTCTCTCCATGTGACTCCATAGGCTCCTCTCAAAGAACTCATTTCCACTGCTCTCACTCTTGACTTCTGCCCTTCCAACAAGGTCCAAGCTTCACTTCCATACGTTAGAGTTAGTAGCTTTTTCACTTCCATGCTTACTGTTTCTTATCACTGCTTTCAAGGAACCTCCAACCATTCTTCCCTATTGTACCTTTTCAAGCACTTCACCCTCTAAACTTGCATCCTTACTCATCACACTACTCAAGTACTTAAACCTACTCACATTTTCCATTTCCTCCTCATCCAACCTCACTGCACATTCACTGTCTTCACATCTCTCAAAGGCCATCACTTTACTCTTCCCTACTTTCACCTTTAGATTCCGTTTCTTACACACTCTCCCAAACTCAACCACCAAGCCTTGCAGCTCCCCTTCGTCTTCACTTGACAACACAGTATCATCTGCAAACAACAGTGCTGGTAGTTTCCAAACATTGCCCTCTCTTACTAGGGCCACTCCAACATCCACTACCCTACCTTGTATCTCTTTTATAACCCCCATCCATATACTGATTGAACAACTATGGAGACATGACACGTCCCGGAGACACGACACATATTGAAGGAATTATCAGAGGAAATCTGTGATAAAGATGTAGAGGAACATAAAAGGGTAGGGAAATAGGATAGAAATAAGTCAAGGCCCCTGAAAGTAACCTTCCAGAATGTGAACACTCTGAGGAAATACTAAAAATGGCAAACAAACTCATGGAAAAACAGGAATTGAAAAAAGTATGGATAAAAAAATGCCTAACTCAAGAGGAATTGGGAATACTAACGGAGAAGGAGGAGGAAGCAAAAACAAAGAACAGAGAAAGATCAGAGGAAGTGAGGGGTATATTATTTTACAAAGTAATTGACTGCAGGTACGAAAGTGGTACACAACCAACAGGGAATAAAAAGAAGGAAGGTAGTAGACTTAAGTTTATGGCAAGTACATAAACAAGATGATTAAGTTGATGTACTCAAGTGTAGATGGAATGGTGTCTAAATTATTAGAGATGAAAGACTATACCAAAGTAACCATATTATTTGCCTAACAAAAAAAAATTAACTCCAAAGATATCAAACGATACCCTAAACTCAGAGGAATACAATACATGGAGAAGAGACAGAAATTTAAGAAAAGGAGGAGGAATTATAATCTTAACAAAGAAAAATCTACAAGTCAAAGAAATAGAACTAGATATACCCTCACAAGTAGAGCTTATTGCATTAGAGATGATGAGGTAGTGGTTCTGGGAGGGGATTTAAATGGTCATGTGGGTGAAGCAGCTCAAGGTTATGAAGGAGTCCATGGAGGATGTGCGTATGGTGTGAGGAATGCGGAAGGGGAAAGAATACTTGAGTTTGGGGAGGCTATGGACATGACTGTGTGCAACACACATTTTAGGAAAAGAATCAGCCGGTTGATTACGTACGAGTCCGGGGGAAACAGTAGTCAGATAGATTATTTTCTGATCAGGAGGGTTGATAGGAGATTAGTGAGGGATGCTAAAGTTATAGGAAGTGAGGAGTGTGTGCAGCAGCACAAACTGTTGATTTGTGACATGGTGCTTAAGGAACGAGTGATGAGAAGGAGGACATATGTACATAGGAGGAAAATATGGAAGCTGGGAAACCAATCAGTAAGGGATGCCTTTTATAGTGAGATGAGGAGAGTGGTGGCTGAACAGGAAGCCGTAGATAGAGGCGTTAATGAACAGTATAGAGCCCTTAAGAACCACCTCTTGAGAGTTACCGATGCAATATGCAGTTGGACAAGAGGCCCACCAAGACATAAAGTAACTTGGTGGTGGGATGAGGGTGTAGAAGCTGCAGTTAAGAAGAGAAGACTTTTCCGGGAATGGAAGAATGGTGGTAACAGGGAGGAGTACTTGGCTGCCAAGTCCAGGGCTAGAAGAGAGGTATACAGGGCGAAGTCTGAGTCACAGAGACTTTTACTTGATAATCTAAATCATGGAGAAAGGAAAAATATGATTTTTAGGGTGGCAAATCAGGTGAAGAGAGATAATCGGGACATTGCAGGTGACCAGTGTGTGAAGAATGATGATGGAAGGGAAGTGGTGAACAGTGAGGATATTAAAGATGAATGGAGAGAGCATTATAGCCGGTTGTTGAATGAGGAGTTTGATTGGGATAGGGAAGGTTTGGAGCCCGCTGATCCAGTGTTTGGCCCTTGGCCTTTGATTGACGCTGCTACTGTGAGTCAGGCAATAGGCAGGATGCTGGTGGGGAAGGCGGCAGGTGTGTCTGGGTTGACTGCCGAAATGTTGAAGGCCTCAGGAGATACTGGGGTGAGGTTAGTCACTGACCTGATAAATAGGATTATATATGAGTGTGTTGTCACAGATGATTGGCTGAGGAGTGTAACTGTAAATGTGTACAAAGGAAAGGGTGATGCCCTGGAAAGGGGAAATTACAGAGGTATAAAGCTCTTAGATCAGATAATGAAAGTAATGGAGAGAGTTCTAGAAGGTATGATTAGAGAAAGAGTGAATATCGATGAGATGCAGTTTGGGTTTATGCCAGGCAGAGGGACCACTGATGCCATATTCATTGTTCGACAGCTTCAGGAAAAATATATTGGAAAGAAAAGGGAATTGAATTTTGTTTTTGTTGATTTGGAAAAGGCCTTTGACAGAGTCCCTAGAGAGGTGGTGAAGTGGGCAATGAGAAAGCTAGGGTTGGAAGAATGACTGGTTAGGGTGGTTATGGCCATGTACATGGGTGCTCGCACCCAGGTAAGAGTGAATGGAGCTTTGAGTGATGAGTTTTCCGTGAATGCTGGTGTGCATCAGGGGTCAGTTTTGAGTCCCTTGTTGTTTATCATGGTGCTTGAAGCCCTCTCACATGACTTCAGAGATGGACTCCCTTGGGGGATGTTGTATGCTGATGATTAGGTGTTGATTGCGGAGAATTTTTGAAAAGGTGGCGGAGGAAAGATTTAAGATGTGGAGAGATGGTATGGGATACAAGGGCTTAAGGGTAAATGCAGATAAAACAAAAGTGATGATATCTAGGGTTGGTGGCGGTACAATCAGAGGAGAGGGAGAGTGGCCATGTGCAGTTTGCCGCAGGGGTGTGGGAGGTGGTTCCATCTTGTGTGGTGTTTGTGATGGATGGGTGCACGGGAGATGTAGCGGTGTTGGAGGTGGACTGCGAGATAGTGCTGATTTCGTGTGTGCGGCGCGTCGGGGGGAGCAGGTGGAGATTGTTGGGCGTGGGGGGGTTGAGCTTGCTGGTGGGTCTCTTGGGTGTGTGGGGGTTTCGTTGTTTGGGAGACGTGTTGTGTGCTGGAGGTGGGGCTGAGGTTGGCTTGGTTGCTGGGGTGAGGGGTGGTTGGGGGGGGTTCGGAGCTGTTGCCTCTCCTGACATTGGGGGGGCTCTCCTTGCGTGCTGGGGGGTCTTTGTGTGCGGCGTGTGTTGGGAGTGTGGTGCTGTTTGGTGGTGAGACCTGGGTGGTGGGGGAGGAGGATGTTCGCAGGTTTGAGCGTACAGAAATGACAATGATTGGGTGGATGTGCAGTGCGTCCCTGCGTGCGGGGCCTGGGGGAGCTGGGTTTGCAGTGGAGTTGAGAGGTGGGATGGGACTGGAGTGTGTTGGTGTTGTGATGGGGAGATGTGGGCTGGGGTGGTTTGGACATGTGGAGAGGGTGGGGGATGATAACTGGGTGCAGCGGGTGAGAGGTGTTAATGTTGGGGGAGGGGTTGGGAGGGGTGGACCGAGGGGGACATGGGACGAGGTCACTGAGTGTGACCTGGGGGTTAGGGGACTGAACAGGGAGGCTGCCAGGGATCGAGCAGCGTGGAGAGCCGCCATTAGGTGACCAAGGCCGATGCATGCAAGCATGTTGGAGCCTTCAAAAATGAAACGAAACGAAGGGAAAGTAACTGTGCCAAATTTATACATGCCACCCAAAACAAACACTTGGGAAAGAGGCAAATATGAAGACCTGGCAAAAAGTACAAGTCAGAGTTTAAGAACATTATTACATAGAATGGAAGAGGAATCTAAAAGAATTATATTACAATAAAAGCCCAATTATATGGCATCTATGGGACCGGGCCGATGCTGAGAAATTGGATTTGCCGAATAGACAAAAAACCTACCCACTCAGTACCTTATATGTATTGGTGAAAACTGTCATCAACACTTATGGTATTACAAATGTGTTTGGAGAGAGTACTGTATACGTATGATTCTGTAATCAATAATGGTTGGAAAGAGTACTGTATACTGCATGACACTGTAATCAATAGATCTGAAATACTGTATACTGTATATAAATTAGTGAACACATACAAGTGTAATGACACAGTAGGCCTACAAGTCACAGATAACACTTTCTGGATAGCCGAAATGATATGGAATATTACCTACCCACTCAGTACATAATTTGTATTGGTGAATACTGTCATCACTACTTATATTATTACAAATGTGTTTGGAGTGAGTACTGTATACACTACTCTCTCCAAACACAAAATAAAATAGTTGGAAAAATACATAAAATAAACTGGAGGAATATGAATTGGTAAGGTATTTCAGATGAAAGTTAAACGTACATTAAGCACTCATTTTGTTCATTTTTGTGTGTATGTGAAAGAGAGAGTATTGATGCAAACAGTAACGTATTCCATTAACCCGTTAATAACCCCCAGCATTGAACAACCTTTTACAATCCCAGTGTCAGTGACATCGAGACAGTGTGGGCTATAATAAACTGTGACCAACTATTGGAAGGGAACGAAGGTCACTGGTATGTTTACACGACTCTATGCTACCGTTCTAAACAGTCAGGCACTTGCTTAATCAAAGATGTTTTTGCCCATATGGTAAATGCACCATAACTTTATGAATTCTTCCATGAATCATAGCGAATCAAAGCATGGGTTTAGGAAGCTAAAAAACACATTGCTAGGTGCGCCAGATGATTCTCTTCACATCTTTAAGAAAATTAAATGGAAGAAATTTAATCCATCTTTGACCATGTAGAGTAAGTTTCTTCCATTCTTCTGAAGTCAATTTATTTTTCTTAAAGATGTGAAGAGAATCATCTGGCATATCTAGCAATGTGTTATTTAGCTTCCTAAACCCATGCTATGGTTCGTTATGATTCACGGAAGAACTGATAAAGTTTCGATGCATGTGCCATAAGGGCAAAACCATCTGAGATTAAGTGACCGCCTGACTGCTTGGAATGGTAGCATAGAGTCGTGTAAACATACCAGTGACCTTAGGCCCCTTCCCATAACTATTCAAGTTTTTTTTTTATAGCTCACATTCCCTCAACGTCACTGTCACTGGTATTGTAAAGCGTTGTTCATTGCCTGGGGTTATTAACTGGTTAATGGAAGACATTACTGTTTGCATAAATACTCTCTCTTTCACAAATAGCTACAAAAACAAACAAAAGAATGAGCGCCAAATGTACGTTTAACTTTCATCAGAAAGACCTTACCAATTCATATTCCTCCAGTTTATTTTATATACTTTTCCAACTGTAAATTAGGTTAGGTTTGGTTAAATTATTAGGTACAGTTGAAATCGGTTAGGTTAGGTTTAGTTAACCCGTGGAGAGATACCAATGGTTTCGTATGCACCTGGCGCCAAGCGACAACTTGGCCGAAATTTCAAGTCTTACAGAATTGAATCAAACACACATCATCGTCTTGGAAATGTTCACGCGCATCCGGCAATATATATGACCACATAAAGTCACATGGTGATGAAATAAAATGGCCAGAAGATGAACAGCTAGTGGCGCAAGCAACCCACAACCCATGGTGAGGTGGCAAGGATCACGCGATTACTGTAGAATCAACTCTCCTCTCTCTCAAACTACGATGAATTACCTTACGTACTGCCTAAAAGCATACATTTATTATACAATTTACTTGTAACTCTCTCTCTCTCAAACTACGATAAACTACCTTATGCACTGCTGTAAAGCCATACATTTATTATACAATTTACTCGTAACTCTCTCTCTCTCTCTCTGAAAAATGCCCTCTCTCCCTCTCTCTGAGAAAGGAGGGAGGGATTGGAAAATGAGAAAAAGATAGAGGGACCGATGTTATGGCTTATCTTGTCATTCAAAGGGACACTGGTTCTGTCATTTTTGTATTTAGTCTCTCTCTCCCTCTAACAACGATAAATTACCTTACCCACTGCCGAAAAAGCACACATTTATTACACAATTTACTCGTAACTCTCTCTCCCTCTCTCTCAGAAAACTGGCTTTATATATATATCTCTCTCTCTCGTGTGTTTGTGTGTATGTGTGTGTGCAGATCCCCTTTATGTCTCTCTTTCTCTCTCTCGTGTGTGTGTGTGTGTGTGTGTGTGTGTATTTACCTAATTGTATTTACCTAACTGTAATATACAGGAAATGAGCTACGCTCATGGGGTCATGTCTCTGTTTCTCAATATGTCTCTGTTTCTCAATAAGTCAAATTTTGCTTTAAACTCGTTTTAGTTTTTAGACTGGACGATCTCTTTGTCCAGGCTATTCCACAGATCTATAAGGAAAGCAATATTTCTTGATGTCCTTCAAGCAGCTTGGTTTCTTCAGTTTCATTCCGTGTCCTCTTGTTACTCTCTCATCCCACACAAACAGATTTTCTCTGTCAATTTTATCTACTCCCACCATGGTCCTCAACACTGCAATCATGTCGCCCCTCTCTCTCCTTTCCTCTAAGGAAGGCAAATCCAGCCTTTCCAGCCTCTCTCTGTACAACAAATATGCCAGACTGGGGACCATCTTAGTTGCTGGTCTTTGTATTCTCTCAATCTTGTTTATATCTTTCTTTTTGTGTGGGGACCAGACTACTGCTGCATATTCTAACCTGGGGCAGATCATGCCCACTATCAATTTTTCATAATCTCCTCATCCATGTGATGAAATGCCACTCTTATATTGGTCACGAGATTATATGTCTCTCTATCTTATCAATGTGTTTTTCAGGTGGCAAACTATCCTGGACCAACACTCCCAAATCTTTCTCTTCTCTCGCTTTTGTAACTGGTTTATTACCCATAAAATAATCATGTGAGGGCCTCTTGGCACTTTTACCCATTTCCAATATTTTACATTTTTTTGCATTGAATTTCATTTCCCATATCCAGCTCCAATCATGTATCCTATCCAGATTCTCCTGCAGCATTTTACAGTCCTCTTCAACCTCTACCTTTCTCAAGATCTTTGCATCATCAGCAAACAGACTTGCGTAACTCCTCACTCCATCTACCATATCATTTACTTAAATCAGGAACATTATTGGCGCCAACAAAATGCCCTGTGGGACACCACTTATTACGTCCCTCCATCCAGATGTTCTCTCCTTTATTACTGTCCTCATTTTTCTGTCACTCAAAAAGTCTCTCATCCATTCCAGGAGGCTTCCCTTCAGTCATCCTATAAGCTCTAATTTCCATATTAGTCTCTTATGGGGTACCTTGTCGAAGGCCTTCTCCAGATCTAGTGTGTGTGTGTGTGTGTGTGTGTGTGCAGATCCCCTAGTGCCTGGTACGGGGTTGGCGGCATCACAGGAGGAAAATTTATGTGCACGTGCGCTCCATGGTGTCCGCGTGTATATTGAGTACATGGGGCAGTGCGTGGGTGGTATCAAGAGTTGCCACCTGCCCCTATTTCCCATACAAATTTCAGCCACCTACTACTTATGGCGCAATTTTGGTATGCCTTTGAAAATCGTGATCACTTGAGGCCTACCGCTTTCAACTCTGATAAGTCTCAAATGAAGCCTATCGCTCGCTTAATGGGTTAAACAAACACTTAGGACAGTCCGTTCCACCATTATGCTGAGGAATCAAACAAGAGCTGTCAGCCGTACAGTTAAAAACAACAGGGAAACACATTTAAAAAGCCACGCTTATTTATACAGCATCAGTAGTCCATGGGCTACGCAATTACCGGTAAATGACATTTTCAGAAAGGCGTCAAGAATTAGCAAATTTCAAGAATTTGCGAGAAGGCTTGGAACATAACCCTCGCTAATTGGGGGGGGGGACTGATCTATATGATACTGTGTAATGTTGTAATCAATACATGCCCCCACCATCCATCCTTCTCCCAGTGACGACTCAACGAGCTGCCTGGAAGCACCGTCTGAGTCACTTCTTCTTCACTTCTCCAACATTTGTGGCCTTTCCTCTAACTTTTGCTCTGTTGAGCACCACCTCTCCTACTCTAAACCTCACCTTCTCTTCCTAACTGAGACTCAGCTGTCTGAAGCAATTGATAACAAACCCTTCTCTGTATCCTCCTACTTTCTCTATGCTCATTTCAAAGTCAAAGGTGGCTGTTGTGTATATGTATGCAATGACTTATCTTGCTCTAGTGTTCCTGAACTTGATTCTTCTGAATTCACTACTCTATGAATTTGGCTTTCCTGTCATTCTCTGACTAAATCTGCACTGTTAACTTATCCCCTAATTCTACTGACTCTGAAAATTTTTTCAACTATCTTACTTCTACAATGGAATACATTCTATCCATTTCTCCTTTCTCTGAAATCTCCATTCTAGGAGATTTCAATGTTCACCACCACCTTTGGCTCTCCTCTCCCTTCACTGATCCACCTGGTGAACAAGCCTATAACTTTTCTATCCTTAGAAGTAAACCTTCTGCTTACACTGTTAATCTTTCCTCGCTGTTGGGCTCTTTCGATCACAATCTTATTACCTCAACTCGTCCTATCGCTCCAGTACGGACTGTGGACCCTCCAAAGAAACGTCGAGTGTGGCACTTTGGAGCTGCGGATTGGGAGGCCCTCAGGCAGTGCTTCTTTGATTTGCCCTAGAATGATTATTGCTTCCATGGTTTTGCGCATTACGGAAGTTATTCTCTCAGGCATGGAAGCATACATTCCCTTCTCATATCCTTTGACTAATGAAAGAAAGCTTTGGTTTAATCATGCTTGCTCTAATGCTGTCCACAACAAGGAGGGGGGCCTATAAAAGGAACCAGAGCCAACCCACCCCTGAATCACATAGTTTTTAAGTTTCTGCACGGAATCGTGCTAAGTCTGTTCTTTGCTCTGTTAAAAATAAATTCATCCATACTAAATGCTCTAAACTCTCTAACTCAAATTCATCCCGCTCCTTCTGGCACCATGCCAAAAACCTTTCTAACAACTTTACCTCATCATCCATCCCTCCTCTTTTCTACTCTGATGGTTCTGTAGCTATTTCTTCTACTGATAAAGCAGATCTCTTCACTCAAACTTTCTCCTCCAAATCTACCTTAGATGATTCTGGTGCTGTTCCTCCATCACTTCCTCCCTCTGACTTCCTCATGGCTGACATTAAAATTTCTTCAGCCGATGTATTTTCTGCCATCACTGGCCTCAATACTAACAAGGCATATGGGCCTGATGGGGTCCCTCCTGCTGTCCTCAAGAACTGTGCTTCTGTGCTTACACTCTGCCTAGGTAAACTCTTTCGCCTTTGTCTATCAACTTGTACATTTCCTCCTTGCTGGAAGTTTGCTCTCATTCAGCCAGTCCCAAAGAAGGGTGACCATTCCCAACCCTCTAACTATCGTCCAACTGTTTTAACATCCTGTGTCTCAAAAGTTTTCGAGTCTATTCTTAACAGAAAATTTTTTAAAGTATCTTTCCTATCACAACCTTCTTTCCAATCGTCAGTATGGGTTCTGTCAGGGACACTCCACTGGCGATCTTCTCACCTACCTTTCAGACTCCTGGTCATCCTCCTTTCGGGACTTTGGTGAATGCTTTGCCATTACACTTGACATCTCAAAGCCTTTGGATTGAGTCTGGAATAAATCTTTAATTTCCAAACTGCCCTCTTATGGTTTCTATCCTTCTATCTGTGCCTTCATCTATAGCTTCCTTTCTTGTTGTTCTATAGCCGCTGTTGTAGACGGCCATCATTCTTCTCCTAGATTATCAGCAGCGGTGTCCCTCAGGGCACTGTCCTATCACCGACTCTATTCCTTTTATTCATCAATGACCTTCTAAGCTGTATATCCAACCCTATTCACTTGTATGGCTATGATTCCACCCTTCACCTTTCCATTCAGTTCTCACAACGTCAGTCTCAGCAATTACTTCAACAAACAAGGGATGAGGCTATGGTACACTTAATATCTGACTATGCTCATATCTATGACAGGTAAAAATAATCTTGTTGTTTTCAATGCATCAAAGACTCAGTTCATACACATATCAACCCAACAAAATCTTCCACAGGAGTATCCACTAATGTTTAATAATATCCAGCTCAATCCTGTATCATCCTTGAACATGCTTGGGGTTTCATTCACTTGGGACTTATCTTGGAAAGATCATATTACATCTCTTGTAAAATCTACTTCCAAGAGATTAGGTGTGCTAAGCTGACTCCATACCTTCCTTACCCCAGCACAGTTGTTGACTTTATACATGGGTTTTATTCGCCCCTGTGTAGAGTACAACTTTCACGTGCTGGGAGGCTCCCCACAGACAGCTCTTCTCAATAAGGTGGAGTCAAAGGCTTTTCAGCTCATTAACTCTCCTCCTCTTACTGCCTTCCATCAACCTGTCTCCTCGCCAAACTGTTGCATCTTTATCTCTTTTCTATCGCTACTTCAGTGGTCACTGCTCCTCTGAACTGTCTGCTTGCATCCCTCCATCTCTACGACAGGCGCGTGGCACCCGTCTAGCCACAAACTTTCATCCCTTCTCTGTCCACCTCTCTAATGCAAGAGTTAACCATTACTCCCAGTCCTTCATTTATGCAAAAGGTCAGCTCTGGAACTGTTTCCCTCTGTCTGTATTTCCTGTTTCCTATGACCTCCAGTCTTTCAAAAGCAGTGTGTCTAGGCATCTCGAAATGATCGGATCTTGAATATGGCTCTCTCTTGTACTGTTTTTGTTTTTTCTTGGAATGAACAGTTTGCAGGCTCCTGGCCTTTGGTTCCTTCTTGCTAGCAGTAAAAAAAAAAAAAAGTGCTGAATAATTGGACTTTTACTGTAACTGGAGATTTCAGTACATATATAAATTAGACTACTCTAGATGTACAAAGCTATGAAAGCTGTTGGGATGGAAAGCTCCTGGATCTTGTACCGGATTTTTTACTAACAAAGCATGTAAAAGAAAACACCAGAAAAAGTGGACTTCATGATCCATCAGTACTAGATCTTATATTTACTAGGCAAGAAAATGATACTAACATAATAATGTATCACCCACCATTCGGCAAAAGTGACCATGCAGTATTAAATTCCAACTTCAGGATTGCATATACCATAGTTACCAGCAATGAGAGTTACAAAAAGAGTCTAAACTGCACAAAGGGCAACTACCATGACATGAGGAAGTACTTTTTAGAAATAGATCGGGAAAAGGAGCTAAGAGGACTAAATTTAAATGTTATATACAGAAAATTCTGCAATTTTTATGAAACAGAAGTCCAAAATTACATTCCTGAGCACAAACAAACAGAAATGAAAATAAAGAAATTATTTAATACAGAATGTAAAAGTCAAAAGAAAAATTAGATATGCTGTGGAACAGATACAGAAGACACAATAGTGAGAGGGCATACAACAACAACAAACAAGCAAGAAATGATTATACAAGGATAAGGAGGGAAGCTCAAAGGTAGTCTGAGGAAGACTTCATAAATAACAATACAGTAGGGATCAGCCAAAGTTATTTTACAGCTACATCCGAAGGAAAACCAACATGAAAGATAAAATACTGTCCATTAAGGTTGAGGGGATCATCTATACACAAGAAAAATATACTGTATTTCTGATGCACTAAATAAAAACTTCCAATCAGTTTTTAAAGATGAAAAATATTTTGAAAGAGATGATATGGAACATGCATGCCCACACATATTACCAGATATACAAATATCTGAAAAAGAAGTACAGGAAAAGTTAATTAAATTAGACAAAGGAAAAGCAAATGGTTCCGACGAAATTTCATGTTGGGTGCTACATGAATGTGCAGAAGAATTAAGTAGACCATTATATTTAATGTTCAAGGGATCCTTAGGTCAAGGTAATCTACTTGATATAGAAGAAAGCAAACACTATTCCCCTATTCAAGAAAGAGTATAGAAAATCCACTCAACTACCAACCAGTATCACTGACCGGTGTTGTAAGTACGATACTAGAAAAGCTGATAAGAAAAGTTTGGGTAAACCACCTAGAAGTATACTGTATGATAACAAAAAGGCAGTTCGATTATAGAAAGGGAAAATCACGTGTTGCTAATCTATTTACCTTTCCGTGGCCGAAGGTCTGGAATTTTATGTGCGCCCCTGGCCGACGCAGGGGCCATTTTCTGAAGTTTCGAAAATTGATTTTTTTCCTAGCCATATTGAAGAGGAGGGTGAGATACACCTAACAGTGCAAATTCCAGCTTCCTAGACCCAATCTGTGGCTTGCAATGGAGCGCCTAAGTTGCAGAAATATCGGAAACAGATATCCGCCGCAGTGGTGTACCATAGCACAACATCGCACGTGTTATAATTTTTTACCCCCCAAAACAATGTGAATGGTGCTGAATTGTTGTGCACATATTAGATATGATGATATCAAATGACTTCAGTACATAATATGTTAAAATTGACTAAAAAAAAAATGAATATTTTTTTCACATTTTTTATATAAAGTATGTTTATGGTAGTTTCAAGTAATTCTGGAGGTTAGCGTTCTGAGTATGGTTGGAAGAGGGAGTGAGAGAGTTGAATATTCAGTCCTAAGTGAGAAAATTACTGGTCCCCCAAGGGTAGGCTCTCCTACGAGGTATGAAAGTGGAGGGTCGGGTGGATTAGCACCTGGTCAGCTCCAATTAGGGGTAGGTGAGTGAAGGCTTTTTTAGCCGCTCCCACACTACCTGCATGGCTAAAATAGAATTGTAGTGTAGGTTCAAAACTATGAATAAGTCAAATTATTAGGAACAGAGAGAGACAAAGCAGAAACAGTACACAGACGGGAAAAAATGTATTACAGTATTCCAGCAATAACACGTTTGTTTCTCTATAATTTTACTTCGTTATTTTTGCAATATATAGAATCATAATGCAGTTCAAAACTATGAATAAGTCAAATCATTAGGAATAGAGAGACAAAGCAGAAATGAATACGTATACAGACGGGCAAAAAACCTATTTTTCCCGTAATAAAACGTTTACGTTTCTCTAGCATTTTACTTTCTTATTTTTGCAATACATAGAATCATAATGCAGGTTCAAAACTATGAATAAGTCAAATTATTAGGAACAGAGAGACAATGCAGAAATAAATAGGTACAGTATACAGACGGGAAAAAAACGTATTTTTCCCGTAATAACAAGTTTACGTTTCTCTATCATTTTACTTTGTTACTTTCGCAATATATGTCGCTGTCTGCATGTCATGAGTGTGGGAAAGTATGATACTCTCTGCCTAGGTAAGGAAAAAGAGTAAAGCTGTAACAGAGTTGCCAGGTTGGCGGATTTCCCGCCAAATTGGACGGTATTTAATTGAGGTTGGCGGGTAAAATTTTACATTGGCGTTTTTTTAGGCGAGTTCATATCTTAACTGGCTGGTTTTCGGTGGCTTCAGCTAGTGAGGGCATTTGCTAAATTGACCTTTCTGAATTAACCTTACTATAACTCTCGACTCTTAGCAAAAACGAGGGTGACTGGGGAGGTCAAGAGGGCATTTGGTGGGTGGAACCAAACCATTAGCACCCAGCCCAGCCCTCCCTTGGAATAACTCCCCTAATCCACAATCAAACACAGGTCACAGGGCCTGGGGGACATGTATGCCGTGGTGGTAAAATAAGAGAGGCAGCATTTCAGTTTTAGTAAGGGAGCAGTGAAGGGAGGTTTGCTGGATAGTGGAATTGGGAAGACAATGGGTAAATATGCAAAATATAACAGAAAATACAATAAAAGCCGGGAAAAAGAAAATGCATTGCGAGAATGGATTGTCAGTGTCCCAGGTGATGAAACAAAGGCATTTTGCAAATGTTGTAAAACAATCTTGAGAGACCACCATGCAGAATTGAAAGATCACTGTGCAACGTAAAAGTACAAGAAAGATGCGCTTCCCTTTTCCGCCACAAGAACACTTTTGACGCAGGCATCACAAGTGAAAGAAGACAACAGTGTGAAAATTGTGGAGCTCAAATTATCTGCACATATTGCCTGTCGCTCAAGCATAAGTACAATTGATCACCTGGGTGAAGCAGTGAAAACTATTTCAGCAAAGGACCTTTCTATTCATAGAACGAAGTGCACTGCTCTGATAAGTAACGTGCTTGGGCCATCAGTGCTAGAAGAACTGCTTGATTCTTATATTCATATGTTCTTAATAATCCCTTAATATGTGAAAAAGGTTGATAATTCATTAGCATTAATTTAATGTTAAATAGTTTTTTCCTCATTCATTTAATACATGACTAAGGTGCTGCTAATGTATGAAGGTTGTATAAAACATAAATATTTTTCACATCATTTGTTGCTCACCTGTAAACCTAATATTATTAATATGTGATAACTGTCAAGGCGGTTTTTGGGTGGGAGAGAAGGATGACATTTTGGCAGGATTGGGTGGTTTTTGGAGAGGAATTCGGCGGGTTGGCAGTTTCTGACCTAGCAACCCTGGCTGTACATCTTGGTGCTGGTGAGCAGCCTACGGGGCCAGAGAGGGCGGCGCTGGGTGGGAGTAGGGGCAGGGAGACAGGCGAAACTCAGACATCCACTCATCACGGAAGTGTGTGGTGTACTGAAGTGTGGAGTGTATGGGAGTGTTGGGTAGGACAGTCTAAAGATGTTCAGAATGTTAGTTCACATCCTAAAAATTTTCGCCATTTTTTTATAGGCCACGCTCAAATGACACATGCAGCCATTTATCGGCTAAACATCATTTGACACTGATGGCCACAGAGGGGTTAAGTTACTACAACAGAGTTACAGAATCATTACAGAAAAGAGAAGGATAGGTGGACATATCTATCTAGATTTCAAGAAAGCATTTGACCGAGTACCGCACCAAAAGACTTTTATGGAAACTGTACCATCAAGGAGGAATCCTAGGCAACCTGTACTGTTGGATGCAGGATTTTCTCAGAAAAAGGGAAATGAGAACAGTACTAAGGGGAAATTACGCATCATGGAGGGAATTGCAGAGTTCCACTGGGCTCAGTGCTGGCACCAATTATGTTTTTAGTATACAGTATATAAATGACATAGGCAGTAACATTGGAAATGGAAGCTGCCTAAATATGTTTGCTGATGGTGCAAAAATAAAAAGGAAAATTAATAACAGAGATTCCTGCAGAGAGGTAAAAGAAGAATTAAATAAACTTCATGAATGAAGCAATAAATGGCAAATGAAGTGTGTGGTGAAATGCTGAAGCATGGGGGAGAGATAGTAATAGAATGGATGTGGAAGGTGTGCAGATTGGCTTGGGAGGAGGGTAGAGTCCCGGAGGATTGGAAGTCAGGTATAATTATTCCTCTGTACAAAGGAAAAGGGGAAAAAGCAGTATGTAGTAATCATAGGGGCATTTGCCTTCTCACTGTAATAGGAAAAATATATGGTAGGATACTTATTGACAGAGTTAGGGAAATTTCTGAGGAATTAGTTGGCATAGAACAAGGAGGTTTTAGGAAGGGAAGAGGTTCTGTAGACCAGATATTCATTCTTAGATCCTTAGTGGAAAAGTTTCTAGAGAAGGGCAGGAAGTTGTATGCAGCCTTCATGGATCTGGAGAAAGCATATGACAGGGTGGATAGACAAGGTTTGTGGAAGGTATTAAGAATATATGGAGTGGATGGGAAGTTGTTGAAAGCAGTGAAGAGTATGTATGAAGGTGCTAAGGCTGCAGTGCGTGTGGATGGCAAACTGAGTGAATCTTTCCATTTGAAGGTTGGATTGAAACAAGGATGTGTCATGTCTCCATGGTTGTTCAATCTGTATATGGATGGGGTTATAAAAGAGATACAAGGTCGGGCAGTGGATGTTGGAGCAGCCCTAGTGAGAGAAGGCAGTGTTTGGAAACTCCATGTACTGTTGTTTGCAGATGATACTGTGTTGTTGAGTGGAGACGAAGGGGAGCTGCAAGGCTTGGTAGATGAGTTTGAGAGAGTGTGTAAGAAACGGAATCTAAAGGTGAATGTGGGGAAGAGTAAAGTGATGGTCTTCGAGAGAAGTGAAGCCAGTGAGTGTATAGTGAGATTGGATGGGAAGGAAATGGAGAATGTGAGTGAATTTAAGTACTTGGGCAGTGTGATGAGTAAGGATGGTAGTCTGGCGGGTGAAGTGCTCGAAAGGGTACAGCAGGGAAGGAAGGCTGCTTGTTCATTGAAAGCAGTGATAAGAAACAGGGAGGTGAGCATGGAAGTGAAAAAGTTGTTACATGACAGTATTGTGATACCAACTCTGACATATGGAAGTGAAGCTTGGACCCTGTTGGAAGGACAGAAGTCAAGAGTGAGAGCAGTGGAAATGAGTTATTTGAGAGGAGCATGTGGAGTCACATGGAGAGACAGACTAACAAATGAGGAAGTGAAGGAGCATTGTGGTGTGGTTGAGGATGTGATGGGAAGCGTTAGGAGAAACACGTTAAGGTGGTTTGGGCATGTGGAGAGGATGGAGAGTGAAAGATTGACGAGGAGAGTGTATGTGAGTGAGGTGGAGGGGGCGAGAGGGAGGGGGAGGCTGAGGATGAGATGGAGGGATGGAGTGGAGAGGTATATGAGAGAGGGGGTGTGAGTTGGGAGCGTGGTAGTGAAATGGCAGGGGACAGAGTGACATGGAGGCGATTTGTTTGTGGCCACCCCGTTCGGGATTGAGGCGTCTGGCAATAGATAGATAGATAGAAGTTTGGTAAAGGTGAAAAAAGACCAGATTGCGATTATAAGTTAGGAAGATCAACCCTACACATATCAGAAAGGAAGAAGGACCTAGGAGTGAGTATTAATAACAGACTATCTGCAGCTGACCACATCAGTTAGAAGGTGCAGAACATGTATACACTGCTTGCTAATATGAGAATAGTATTCACATACATAAATGAAGACATAATGAGAAAGATAATAACATCATTCATCAGCCCAACCCTGGAGTATGCATCAGTAGTCTGGAATTATCTAAAAAACACATGGATAGAACTGAAAAAGTACAAGGGGCAGCTACAAGATGGGTACCAAGCTTAAGGGATCTAAGCTAAGAAGGAAGACTTAAAAAAATTTAATCGACCAACAATACAGAAGAGAAGGAAAAGAGGAGACATGATTATGAATAAAAGCATCTCAGGGAAAGAGAAAATAGACATAAAATAATATATAACCTATGGGGAAGCATCAGCATGAGGACACTGCAAAAAACTACATAAAAAGAGAAGTGATAAAGACGTAAGGATATTCAGGTTCCCAAATAGGGCAACTGACCACTGGAATGCTCTACTGAATGAAACAGTGTGTGCCAAAACTATTCATAAATTTAAGGATATGTATGATAAAACTGATTTTATACATGGAACAGTATGGGGCTGACTCATTCCTGTTAAGATACAATTAGGTAAGAACATGCTCACATGCAATCTCATGCACACAAATGCACACACATGCATGGAGACACACACACCTGTGCACATGCGCTCTCTCTCTCTCTGTGTTTTGTGCACTGTGTGTGTGTGTGTGTATTTACCTAGTTTTATTTACCAAGTTGTGCTATACAGGAAATGAGCTACACTTGTGGGGTCCCATCTTCATGACTCAACCAGTCAAACTTTGCTTTAAACTCATTTTTGGACTGGACGAGCTCTTTGTCCACGATATACCAAAGGTCAATGCTTCTATACGGAAAACTGTAGTTGCTGATATCCTTAGAGCAACTTGTCTTTTTCAATTTCTTTCCATGTCCTCTTGTTACTCCCCCATCCCATACATACAGATCTCTGTCAAATTTGTCTACTCCCATCATGGCCCTGAACAATGCAGTCATGTCACCCTTCTCTCTTTCTTCTAAGGAAGGAAGACCCGGCTTTTCTACTCTTTGTAAGATAGATCTGCCAGGCTAGGGACCATCCTGGTTGCTGTTCTTTGTATTCTCTTGATCTTGATTATATCTTCTTTCTATGTGGGGACCACACCACTGCCGCATATTCTGACCCGAGGCAGGTCATAGCCAATCAATTTTTTCATCAACTCTTCATCCATGTAGTGAAATTCCACTGTGTTTGTCAAGAGCTTATATTATGTCTCACTGACAATCTTATTAATGTGTTTCTTGGGAGATAAATTATCCTGGACCAGCACTCCCAGGTCCTTCTCTTCTCTCGCTTTTGTGACTGGTTCCCTTCCCATCGAATAATTAGGTGACTGTCTCTTGGTACTTTTACCCATTTCCAATATTTTGCATGGTCTTCCACTGAATTTCATTTCTCATACCAGCTCCAATAGTAAATCCTGCCCAGGTCTTCCTGAAGCATTTTACAATCCTCTTCAACTTCTACTCTCCTCATGATCCTTGCATCATCTGCAAAAACTTGCATAACTGTTCATTCCATCCAACATATCATTTATGTAAATCAGGAAAATTATGGGCACCAGCACCGAGATGGGACTCCACCTGCTACTTCCTTCAACCTGACATCCTGTCCCTTATTACTGTCCTCTTCTGTCATCTCAAATCTCTCATCCACTACAAGTGGTTCCTCTTTATTCCTCCTATGGGCTCTAATTTCCACATTAGTCACTTTTGTGTTACCTTGTCAAAGGCTGTCTCCAGATCTAAGTATACACAGTCTGCCCAGGTATCTCCATCAGAATGTCAATTGCCCTTGAGAAGCTCAATGAATTAAAGACACACAACCTTCCATTTCTGAACTCAAACTGACTTTCTGCCAAAATGTCCACTTCCTCCAGTTATTTTGCCCACCTGTCTTTCAGGATCCTCTAGCACAATTCTGTGACCATGCTGGCCCTCTTCCATTCTCAAGGCACTTTACCTTCTTCCAGAAAACACACAAATAAACCGTGACACTTATCTGCCAGTTGTTCTACGGATTCCCTTAGTATCCAATTAGAGATCCCATCAGGCCCTGGGGCCTTCCTTACATCTTTAGTTTCCAATAATTTATACACCGTCTGCACTTCCACATTCATATCTTTTAACACTACATTTCTAGTTGCTCCCTCACCATCCACAAAATCACTTTTTTTAGTGAAAACCAATTGGAAACATTTGTTCATTATTTCAGATTGCACTGCCGCATCTCTATAGACCTCTCCTTCTATCTTCAGTTTGGTGATTCCTTCCTTTTGTTTCAATCTGCTATTAACAAATCTATAAAACAATTTGGGTTCTTCCTTACATTTGTCAATTACACTGTTCTCAAAGTTCCTTTCTTCCTCTCAATGCATTCTCGTATGTTCACTTCTAGTTCTGTATTCCTCCTTTGTTCTATTATTACCTCTCTTTCTTCAGTTGCTCCATGCCATGTCCCTCTCTTTTTTTTGCTATCACACACTTTGTGTGTGTGTGTTCTTACCTAATTGCATCATTACAGGAATGAGTCAATCTCGTACTGTCTCGTGTCTTAAACCATTTTTATCATACATCTCCTTAAATTTATGAATTGTTTTGACACACACTATTTCATTAGGTAGTGCATTCCACTGATCAACTGCCCTATTTGGGAAACTAAATTTCCTTACATCTTTATCACCTCTCTTTTTATGCAGTTTTTTGCAGTGTCCTCTTGCTGATACTTCCCTACAGGTTATACAGTATATTCATTTATGTCTATTTTCTCTTTCCCTGATAGGCATTTATATAGCATAATCATGTCTCCTTTTTTTCTTCTCTCCTGTAGTGTTGGCAGATTCAATTTTTCCAATCTTTCTTCATAGCTTAGATCCCTTAAGCTTGGTACCCATCTTGTAGCAGCCCTGTGAACTTTTTCAATCTTATCTATGTGTTTCTTGAGGTGAGGATTCCAGACTACTGATGTATATTCCAGGGTTGGTCTGATGAAAGATGTTAATATCTTCCTCAGCATGTCTTCGTTAATGTATGTAAATGCTATTCTCATATTTGCAAGCAGTGTATACATGTTCTGTACCTTTTCATTTATGTGGTCTGCCAGAGTTAGTCTGTTATTGATAATCACACCTAAGTCCTTCTCTCTTTCTGATGTGTGTAGGGTTTTACTTCCTAATTTATAATCCCATCTGGTCTTTTCCCAAACTTGATTACATGACACTTGTCCACACTGAATGCCATTTGCCATGTATTACTCCATTCATGAAGTTTATTTAATTCGTCTTGCAGCTCTTTACAAGAGTCAATGTTAGTAATTCTCCTTTGTATTTTTGCATCATCAGCAAACATATTTACATAGCTTTCATTTCCAATATTATTATCTATGTCATTTATATACACTAAAAACATAATTGGTGCCAGCACTGAGTCCTGTGGAACTCCGCTAGTCACTTCCCTCCATGATGAGTAATTACCCCTTAGTGCTGTTCTCATTTCCCTTTTTCCGAGAAAGCCTTGCATCCAATACAGTAAAACCTTGATATAACAGACTTCAGTAGACCGGAATTCGCTTTTATCGGACTCGAGGAGCTACCGGACTAAACTCCTGTATATCGGAAAAAGTCCGATATAGCCAGAATCAGTCCGGACTGCCTGACAACTTCAGCTATGTTCACCACAATAACACAAGTAAAAGACATGTTTTTCAGTGCACAATACAGTATAATTATACCATTTGATTAATGTAGTGAAGGTAAAACACAGTACAATACTGCAATGGTGATGAAAACTACCGATGCAATCCGGACTAATGTCTGATATATTGGAAAAAGTCCGGATTAGCAGGGGTAAGTCCGGATGTCGCTTTTATCGGAAAATCGCATATTTGGGACAGGCCTGAGCCCCAATTAGTCCGTTATAGTGAGGTCTTACTGTAGTACAGTTTGCCTCAGATTCCTCCTTGATGGGACAGTTTCCATAAAAGTCTTCGGTGTGGTACTCTGTCAAATGTTTTCTTGAAATCTAGATAGATACTGTCCACCCATCCTTCTCTTTTCTGTAATGTTTCTGCAACTCTGGCACAGAAGCTTAATAAATTAGTAACAAATGATTTTCCCTTTCTGAAACCAAACTGCCTTTCTGTTATCATATTGTGTTCTTCTAGATGGTTTACCCAAACTTTTCTTATTAGCTTTTCCAGTATTTTACTTACTACACTGGTTAGTGATACTGGTCGGTAGTTATGTGGATTTTTTCTATTCCCTTTCTTGAAAAAGGAGACAATGTTTGCTTTCTTCCAAATATCTGGTAGTTTACCTTGACCCAAAGATTCTTTGAATATTAGTGAAAATGGTTTACTTAACTCCTTTGCACATTCATGTAGAGCCCAACATGAAATTTCGTCTGGACCATATGCTTTTCCTTTGTCTAATTTACTTAACTCTTCCTGCATCTCTTTTTCTGATATTTGAATTTCTGGTAACATGTTTGCGCAAGCATGTTCCATATCATCTATCTATCTATCTATTGCCAGACACCTCAATCCCACACGGGGTGGCCACAAACAAATCACCTCCATGTCGCTCTGTCCCCCGTCATTTCACTACCCTGCTCCCAACTCACACCCCCCTCTCTCATGTACCTCTCGACTCCATCCCTCCATCTCACCCTCAGCCTCCCCCTCCCTCTCCCCCCTCCACCTCACTCACATACACTCTCCTCATCAGTCTTTCACTCTCCATCCTCTCCACATGCCCAAACCACCTTAACGTGTTTCTCCTAAAGCTTCCTATCACGTCCACAACCACACCACAACACTCCTTCACTTCCTCATTTGTTAGTCTGTCTCTCCATGTGACTCCACATGCTCCTCTCAAATAACTCATTTCCACTGCTCTCACTCTTGACTTCTGTCCTTCCAACAGGGTCCAAGCTTCACTTCCATATGTTAGAGTTGGTATCACAATACTGTCATGTAACAACTTTTTCACTTCCATGCTCACCTCCTTGTTTCTTGTCACTGCTTTCAACGAACCAGCAACCTTCCTTCCCTGCTGCACCCTTTCAAGCACTTCACCCTCCAGACTTCCATCCTTACTCATCACACTACCCAAATACTTACATGCACTCACATTCTCCATATCCTCCCCATCCAATCTCACTGTACATTCACTGGCTTCACTTCTCTCGAAGACCATCACTTTACTCTTCCCTACACTCACCTTTAGATTCCGTTTCTTACACACTCTCCCAAACTCATCTACCAAGCCTTGCAGCTCCCCTTCGTCTTCGCTCAACAACACAGTATCATCTGCAAACAACAGTACAGGGAGTTTCCAAACACTGCCCTCTCTCACTAGGGCTGCTCCAACATCCACTGTCCGAACTTGTATCTCTTTTATAACCCCATCCGTGTACAGATTGAACAACCATGGAGACATGACACATCCTTGTTTCAATCCAACCTTCAAATGGAAAGATTCACTCAGTTTGCCATCCACACGCACTGTAGCCTTAGCACCCTCATACATACTCTTCACTGCTTTCAACAACTTCCCATCCACTCGATATATTCTTAATACTTTCCACAATCCTTGTCTATCCACCCTGTCATATGCTTTCTACAAATTCATGAAGGCTGCATACAACTTCTTTCCCTTCTCTAGAAACTTTTCCACTAAGGATCTAAGAATGAATATCTGGTCTACACTACCTCTTCCCTTTCTAAAACCTCCCTGTTCGTCTCCAACTAATTCCTCTGTTATTTCCCTAACTCTGTCAATAAGTATCCTACCATATACTTTTCCTATTATACTGAGAAGGCAAATGCCCCTATGATTACCACACACTGCTTTTTCCCTTTTTCCTTTGTAAAGAGGAATAACTATACCTGACTTCCAATCCTTCGGGACTCTACCCTCCTCCCAGGCCAATCTGCACACCTTCCACATCCATTCTATTACTATCTCTCCCCCATGCTTCAGCATTTCACCACACACTCCATCAATTCCTGCGGCTTTCCCCATTTTAACTTTCTTCATTGCTTCCACCACTTCCATCCTACTGATTTCTTCGTCTCTTCTCACAACCCTCCCTCTCCCCACCATTCCCCAGCCACTTATACTTGCATTACTTTCATTCTCTATGTTCAACAGTTCATTGAAGTGTTCTCTCCATCTGTTTACTTTTTCTCCCTTCTCCACTAGTAATCTACCATTTTTATCTTTCACACCCCCACTGACTTCGTTGGCACTCTGTCTAGCTCTCTTTACCTCCTTCCAGAACATTTTCGTACATTCCCTCCACTTTGCACTCAAATTCCTTCCAAATTCCCCATCCACTCTCTTTTACTAATCTTTTCACCTCTCTCCTCCTCTCTACATATAACTCTCTCGTCCGTCTCTCAGCTTCTTCGACGCCCCTGTTCCTCATCCACTCATTATATGCTTTCTTCTTTTGTGCCACAGCCTCTCTCACCTCTTCAGTCCACCATGCTGTTCCCTGAACCCCCTTGCGTCTTCTCTTCACCCCACACACCATCTCACATGCTGCACAGATTTCTTCTGTGAATATCTTGCACACACCTTCCACGTCCCCCATCTGCTCCAATCTATATTTACCCAATCGCTACTCCACTTCCCTTTTATATTCAGCCTTTATTCCATCCTCTTGTAACTTTTCTACCCACCTTGTAAGAAATACTTCCTCCTGTCCTTCCCTTATTCTCTTCCCCCAACTTGCTTGGATTCTGATTCTGGCCACCACCAAGTGGTGGTCAGAAAGTCCACTCCCCCAACCTCTATATACTCTTGCATCCATTACACATCTTCTCATCCTTTCATCCACACAAACATAGTCAATCATTGCCTTTCATCCATTCATTACACCGTCCACCCTTCTCACCACTCGCCATGTATACCTATGGATCATTTTGTGCCCGAAGAGGGTATTAGATAACACCAACCCCCTCCCAGCACAAATGTCCACTAAAGCACTGCCATTCTCATCCATCTCTGCAGGCACACCCCACTCACCAACCACTCCATCCACCTTCTCATTCCCTACTTTTCCATTCATGTCTCCAATCAGAAACACTCTCTCATTCCTTTCAAACTTTTCCAAGCAGGCTTCCACATTTGTCCAGAACTCTTCTCTCACTCTACTTACACGATCTTGCGTTGGCACATACACGCACACAATTGCCCACATTTGTAGTCCAACTTTCGCTCTTACTCACACAATCCTTGACCCAACTGATCCATACTCTCTTACATTCTCCTTCCATCTGTTGCTCACAGCAATACACATTCCTTCTTTCGCCCTCTCATTCTCCCCTACTTCCGCGCATATACCTCATCCATACTCCCATTCTCACACTCTCACCTCGCCATTTAGTTTCAATATTCCACATATATCCACTTTTGCACTCTCAAGCACCTGTACAGTCTCTCTCTCTTTCACCTCATGATTCATACCCCTTACATTCCATGTTGCAATCTTTACCACATCCTTTGTCTGGTCCTTTTTTTGTCAACTTTTGGTCAGTCCTGGTCTAAGGCTTCTTGTTCATATTTTTAGTTGTTTTACGGGGTGGGGCACTAACCCACCAGCAACCCTTTTAGTCACCTCTTACGACATTTAGGGATACTGCGGGAGAATTCTTGAAAAACCTCCCTACCCCCCCCTTCTAAAAATTATTTTCTTCTACGAAAACTGATTGGAAGTTCTTATTTAGAACTTCACAAATATCTTTCTCTTGTGTATATAAGATCCCTTCATCTGTAATGGATTGTATTTTATCCTTTACTTTGGTTTTGCTTCAGATGTAGCTGTAATATAGCTTCGGTTGATCACTACTTTTTTTAATGATGTCCTCAAACGGTTTCTGGGCTTCTAATTCTTATGTATTCATTTCTTGCCTGTTTGTAGTTATTATATGCCCTCTCACCACTGTGTATTCTGTATCTATTCCACAACGAGTCTCTTTTTTCTTTTGATTTTTTACATTCTTTATTAAACCAATTGTTTATTTTCATTTCTGTTTCTTTGTACTGAGGGATGTAATTTTGAACCCCAAATTCATAAAGTTCACAGAATTTTCTATATATAACATTTAATTCTGGTCCTCTAAGTTCTTTTTCCCAATCTATTTCTAAAAAGTATTTCTTTAGGTCATGATAACTGCCCTTTTTGTAGTTAAGTCTCTTTTTGTAACTTTCATTACTGTTTACCATGTCATATGCAATCCTGAAGTTGCAATTTAATACTGCATGGTCGCTTGTGTGTGTGTGTGTGTGTGTGTGTGTGTGTGTAACTCACTGGGTCGGTCAGGATCACTTGATGGTAGTGATCGTCAGCTTTTACCCTCCCGAAAGGGAGCTGAGAGCTCATATAGTCTGATCTATGGGCAAGGCTGTGACCTTCACACATGCACACACCCATCCCCTTGCTCAAGGGGGACAGTAACCACCCACTTCGTCAGTGAAACTTTTTCGCAACCTGAACGAGGCGCGAACTCCCGTCTACCAGATGGCAAGCGAGAACGCTACCACTGTGCCAGCGAGTGGTGTGTGTGTGTGTGTGTGTGTGTGTGTGTGTGTGTGTGTGTGTGTGTGTGTGTGTGTGTGTGTGTGTGTGTGCGTGTGTGTGTGAACAAAATAAACAGCAAGCCTAACCCATGAGGCCTGAGATGGCTGTTGTTTACGATACTGTTTTATTCTCAACATTATAATGCATTAACTTCTCAAAGCAGCGTGTTGATAGCTATACTGTATTATATATTTTTACATGTCCTACTCTTTTACGTTTGTGTAATAGTAGTGTGATCAAGAGTTTTAAGTATAAAGTCAGACTGAGATGTAGCTGCCAGTTAAGAATGACAGGTAGGGTAGTATGGGTATGCGGGAGGGTTGGGAGCTGGGGCTGAGGCGGGTGGGGCTCATTTCATCCCCCACCCTCTCCCCTCTTCCCTGAGATGAAATTAGTCCTCGTGAGTATATTGCATCAATATTTTATTGTATCTGATGCATGATTTTCATCTTTACTCATGGGTAATACTGTAGAAAAGTTTTTAGGATAGAGGACTGAGACAACAGTAAAACAATACCATATGTGGCTCTACGCTGAATATTGAGCTGATGGGAGGTACTATGAAATATCCAGCATTCTGCTTTATTTGGCATATGGGTTGGCTGAATTATGCTGGATAAATATAAGTTAACTGTAAGGAGATTTCATATTCAAGTTAAATTTAGCATGTCACTACCTCCTAAAATGCATTCCATCTTCACTAACTTCAAGACAGCAAAATTCTTTTCTTATTACTGTAAATCATTTTTTTCCCCCTACAAATCTCCAAAAAACTGTTAACTCGAATTCAAATGTGACACCACTCAACAGTCTGATAACAATGTCCCCACACAAGCTGCGACATCATTTGCGACCCAAAAACACTTTCAAACTTCATAACACTGAATTAATTAATGGTCAAATTAAACCTTCTGCATGGCAGGCCTCATTTCTCACCCCTATAACACCCACTCCCCCTTCTCTGTCCAACTAATCTGCTTTCTCTGATGCTTTCTGGACATGAGAAAACAGCTTAGGTAGACTGCTGCAAACTAAATGATTAACTACTGTACCCACTTAATTCAGACTTCTTTCACTTTATTCTTGTTAAAGATGATTTTATTATAATTAATCTGAAGGCAGATCTTTCCTACTGAAAGGGTTAAATGAAAGTTGTATCTAATCCATCAAACTCAGAAAGTCTCTCTCAGCTCAAGTGAAGCATCTGAAAGTAGTAAGAATAAAACATAACAACAACTTATTGGATACAAGGGTTTAAATTTCTCTGTAAAATTAAATGGAATGGAAATGAGTTGTTTGGACGAGGCACAGTCATTTTACTGTGGTTAATGCCAAGCAATTTTATTTAGCTTAATAAAGATACATTTGGCCTGATAGAGTTTATAATTAGTTACTGTGGCAATAAATAAAAAAAAAAAACTTTAAATAAACAAAAAATCCTAGTACTACAAGAAAATGTAATACGATCTTACCAGGACCTCTCTGCCTCTGCATGACGTCAACAGCTTGTACTCTGTCACAGAAAATAGGTGAGTGGGCAACATTATTCAAAAGTAAACACAACACATATACAATATAATGGAAGGTATTGTTTCCTTATGAATAGGGAAACTATACGATTCCTTATGAATAGGGAAACTATACGATATAATGGAAGGTATTATTTCTTAATAAACAAGGAAAACTAACAATATTCATAATCATTCTAGGTCTTTTCAACATGCTCAACAGTCTCTGTATGTCATACATCATTCTGTACTTCTTTGTATATTAAATTACTACAGTAAAACATAAAAATTTATCTGACATATGTCCTTCAATCAATGTCCATTACTGTTCTCCCCTGATACTCCAAAACAACACATTACTATGCTAAATATCATTCACAGGGCCAAAGTCAACTCTCCCAATTAAGTCTCGCACTAACACTTCACAGCTCCTGAATTACCGTCTTGTCAGTTCATTCATACGGCTCAAAAACCTATCCTCTCCTACTATATATGCAGCACTTAAAAGGTGATTACAGTATAGGTACATAATGATCACTGCCACTTTCACCATCTTAAAATCTAAATTTTACTGGTAAGAAGAGCACCTCATTGAAAAATTTTAAAATCTTTCATTCCTCTCCTTCACCATTCATTGGGGGAAAAAAAAAAAAAACTTACTCCATCCCCAGCACACATACTTTCCTATCTGTTCATTTCACTCCCTTTCCTCTTACCTGGTCTCTTTACAAAGTCATTGCTTTCACTCCCTTACACTCTTCATCTAAACTTCTCTCACTGTACACAGCATATTGGAGCATGTCTGCTTTTGCTAGACCCTAAGGAAGCAAAAAGATCTAGATCTGAGTTTTCCTGGATTGCTATGAAGGAGATAAGAGGGTTCAGGGTCCCCTAATCCATACCAACCCTTCCCTTTTCATCCATTCAGTATGTATGGAATACAGGGGCACTGTCCTTTTTCTCCAACTTGGGGGAACAACTGTTAGGTTGACCACTCTAGCATACATAATATTGTAGTTTCCTGATATATCAGTACAGTACTGGAAACCATCTGGCTTGTCACTCACTGTGGAGTCACCTGCAAGGTCCATTACCATAACACTTTCAGCACCAGGTATACTTCCATAAGGACATAAATCCCAAAATAAACTATACCAGGGAGGTGAAGGGATTCTAATTCTACACCCATAACACATTTATGTTTCAGATTTGGAAGCCTCCACAGTGTTTCTGTAACAAACAAATGTTTAGGGCACCATAAATTCTATAGCTAAAAGGTACAAATTGACCTTATACCTTAGAGGGGATGGAAAAATTCTCTCTATCTATGGCCAGACAACTTAATCCTACAAAGGGTGGCCACAAACAAATTGCCTCCATGCCATCCTGTCCACTATCATTTGACTACCCTCCAACTCACATCCCCTCTCATATATCACTCCACACCATCTCATCCTTGGTCTCCCCTTTCTCCTCTCTCCCTCCATCTCATTCGTTTATACATTTATAGTTTCTCATTCTCCATTCTTTCCATGTGGCCAAACTATCTCAAAGTATTTCTCTTAACACATTCAATTAAATCCACATCAACCCAGCAGTGCTATTTTACTTCCTCATTTGTCTGTCTCTCTCTTCTTGTAACTCCACATGCTTCTCTCAAACAACTCATATCCACTGCTCTCACTCATGACTTGTGTCCTTCCAGCAGAGTAAAAGCTTCACTTCCATATGTTAGAGTGGGAACTGCAATACAGTACTGCCATGCAATGACTTCCTTAAATTTCATTTTCACTTTCCTGCTCCTTATCGCTGCTTTCAATCTGCCAGCAACCTTACTACCCTGCTGTGCCATTTCAAGCACTTCATCCTCTAAACTTCTATCCTTACTCATCACACTACACAAGTACTTGAATACACTCATATTCTCTGTTCAATTAAAGGAAATCAAATTAAAAAGATATTTTCAACACTTCAGTAAGGACTCCTGAGTATTAATAAAACAAATTCAAAAAATCTATGAAACATTAAAAAAGCTTGCAGTTTTCACCACTGCAACTTCAACACAAAACTTAGGTTTTCCTCGTGATTTTGGTGTGGCTCCAACATGCTTGCAAGCATCAGTTTGCTCTCCTAATGGTAGTTCTCCATGCTGCTCAATCTCTGGAAGCCTCCCTATTCAGTCCCCCATCCCTGAGGCCACACTCTATGACCTAATCCCAGTTTTTTTTTTTTTTTCCTGCCTCTTGCAACCTTACCCTTATCATTCACACCCCTCACCTTCCTCACCCAACTGTCATCTTCCATCCTCTCAACATGCCCAAATCATCTCAATCTAGTCCTCCTCATCACAACACCAATACATTCAAGTCCCATCCTTCCTCTCAACTCTTCAATCACAATCCTAGCCCAACCAGGCCTCACATTCAAGAACATACTACACATCAATCAATTCACTGTCATGTATGTGCATCTGAGCCTATTACCACAGAGGGAGACAGCACTTACTATTGTACAACATTACACTCCTAACACATGGATCCCTTAGCATGGAGGAAGAGCTCTGTGTTAGGAGAGGCAACAGCACCCTGAACCTCCTCCAACCACTCCTTACTTTAACCACAGAACTAGCTGCAACCTCACCTCCAACACATAACATGTCCCCCACTTTTATTTGTATTTTTTTTTTTTATGCAACAAAGAAGGAACCAAAGGCCAGGAGCCCGCAAACTATTCCTTCCAAGAAAAAAACAAAAACAATACAAAGGTGGGCCAAATTCAAGATCCGTTCATTTTGAAATGCCTGGACACACTGTGTTTGAAAGACTAGATCACAGGAAGTAGGAAATACAGACAGAGGAAGACAGTTCCACAGATGACCTGTTGCATAAATGAAGGACTGGGAGTAATGGTTAACTTTTGCATTCGAGAGTTGGACAGAAAAGGGATGAGAGTTTGTTGCTAGACGGGTGCTATGCACCCATCACAGAGGTGGAGGGATGCAAGCAGACTGTTCGCAGGAGCAGTGACCACTGAAGGAGCGATAGAAATGAGATAAAGATGTAACAATGCGGCAAAGAGACAGAGGTTGAAGGAAGCCAGTAAGAGGAGGAGAGCTAATGAGACGAAAAGCCTTTGACTCCATCCTATTGAGAAGAGCTGTATGTGGGGAACCTCCCCACATGAGAGCTGTACTCTACACAAGGGCGAATAAAACCTGTGTGTAAAGTCAACAACTGTGCAGGGGTAAACAATGTATGGAGTCGGCTTAGCACATCCAATCTCTTAAAAGCAAATTTTACAAGAGATGCAATACGATCTTTCCAAGATAAGTCCCGAGTGAATGAAACCCCAAGCATGTTCAAGGATGATGCAGGATTGACCTGGATATTATTAAACATTTGTGGGTACTCCTGTGGAAGATTGTGTCGGGTTGATAGTTGTAAAAACTCAGTTTTTGATGCATTAACTCCTAAAAGATGGGTGTCTGCATATGCTGTCCAAGGGTACTAGGGCCAAAAAGACGGGTGTCCGCATATGCTATCCAAGGGTACTAGGGCCAAAAAGACGGGTGTCCGCATATGCGGTCATACCCCCACACCCCAAACCCACCCCACCCCCCTACCACCACACCCACCTCCCCATACCACCCCCCCCCCCCCCCCCGCCCCCTCTTCCCCCCCCCCCCCTCCTCACCCACCACTTATTACCCCCCCCCATCACCCCCACCCCCATCCTACCCCCACCCCCACCTCCCCCAAGCACCCAGTCCCCATCCCTGCACCACTCCACAACCCCCACACCCCCCACAAATCCCCCACCAAATCACACGCGCCCACTATGTCCGTCATGAGCGTATGTCAAAACATTCTGATGCCCGTCTTTTAGGGGTTAAAAACAAGATTATTTTTACCCCTGTCAGAGATAAGAGCCAAGTCAGACATTAGGTGTGCCACAGCCTCATCCCTTGTTTGTTGAAGTAACTGCTGAGATAGATATTGCGAGAACCAAATGGAAACGTGAAGGAATAAAAGGAAGAGAGATGGTGACAGGACAGAGCCCTGAGGAACGCCAATGTTGATAGATCTGGGAGAAGAACGATGGCCGTCTACAACAGCGGCTATAGAACAACCAGAAAGGAAGCTGTAGATGAAGGCACCGATAAAAGGACAGAAACTGTAAGAGGGCAGTTTGGAAATTAAAGATTTATGTCAGACTCGATCCAAAGGCTTTGAGATGTCAAGTGCAATGGCAAAGCTTTTGGCAAAGTCCCGAAAGGAGGATGACCAGGAGTCTGATGAGAAGACCATCAATGAAGTGTCCCTGACAGAACCCATACTGAAGATCAGAATGAAGGTTGTGATAGGAAAGATACTTTAAAATTTTTCTGTTAAGAATTGACTTGAAAACTTTTGAGACACAGAATGTTAAAGCAATTGGACGATAGTTAGAAGGTTGGGAAAGGTCACCCTTCTTTGGGACTGGCTGAAAGAGAGCAAACTTCCAGCAAGAAGGAAAGGCACAAGTTGAAACACAAAGGCAAAGAGTTTACCTAGGCAGGGTGTAAGCACAGAAGCACAGTTCTTTAGGATAACAGGAGGGACTGCATCAGGCCCATATGCCTTGTCAGGATTAAGGCCAGTGATGGCAGAAAATACATCAGCTGAAGAAATTTTAATGTCAGCCATGAGGACGTCAGAGAGGGGAAGTGATGGAGGAACAGCACCGGAATCGTCTAAGGTGAAATTGGAGGAGAAAGTCTGAGCAAAGAGATCTCCTTTATCAGTAGAAGAAATAGCTACAGAGCCATCAGAGTAGAAAAGAGTAGGGAAGGAAGATGAGGTAAAGTTGTTAGAAAGGTTTTTGGCAAGGTGCCAGAAGGAGTGGGAAGAATTTGAGTTGGAGAGTTGAGAGCATTTAGTACGGATGAAATTATTTTTAACAAAGCGAAGAACAGACTTAGCATGATATCAGGCAGAAACATAAACAAAATGTGATTCAGGAGTGGGTTGACTCTGGTACCTTTTATAGGCCCTCTCCTTGTTGCAGACAGCATCAGAACAAGCGTGATTAAACCAAGGCTTTCTTGCATTAGTCAAAGAATATGAGAGAGGCATGTATGCTTCCATGCCCGAGAGAATAACCTACGTAATGCACAAAGCACACTCAGATGGCTCCCGGCCATGGAAGCAATAATCATTCCAGGGAAAATCAAAGAAGTACTGCCTGAGGGCCTCCCAAACCGCAGCACCGAAGTGCCACAGTTGACGTTTCTTTGAAGGGTCCACAGGCCGCACCAGAGCGATAGGACACGTCAAGGTAATAAGGTTGTGATCGGAGGAGCCCAACAGCGAGGAAAGATTAACAGCGTAAGCAGAAGGATTAGTTGTAAGGAAGAGGTCAAGTATGCTGGAGCTCTCTCCAAGGCAGTCAGGGATACAGGTAGGGTGCTGTACAAGCTGCACTAGGTCAATAAGGACAAAAAAGATGGCTTGTTCACTAGGTGGATCAGTGAAAGGAGAGGTGAGCCAAAGGTGATGGTGAACATTGAAATATCCTAGAATGGAGATTTCAGAGAAAGGAAAAATGGATAGAATGTGTTCCATCGTATATGTAAGATAGTCGAAGAATTTTTCACACTCAGTAGAAATAGGAGATAAGTAAACAACGCAGATACATTTAATCAGAGAATGACAGGAGTGCCAAAGACATAGAGTTGAGAATTCAGAAGAATCAAGTTCAGGAACACAAAAGCAAGATAAATCGTTGCGTACATATACACAATGGCCACCTTTGGCTTTGAAATGAGTATGGAGGAAGTAGGAGGAAACAGAAAAGTACTTAATGTCAGTTGCTTCAGACAGATGAGTCTGTCAGGAAGAGAAGGTGAGGTTTAGAGGAGAGGTGGTGTTCGACAGAAAGTTAGAGGAAAGGTTGCGAATGTTGCAGAAATGAAGAAGTGAGTCAGACAGTGGTTCCAGGCATCTCGCTGAGTCATCACCGGGAGGGGGGAGGATAGGGGCATTTATGATCTCCCCCCCTGGGGACTCCGAGGTCTGGTTATTGTGTGCCATTTTTTTTATTTTTGAAAATGAAGTGTAGTGTGTACTGTGCATGTAGATTGGTGTAGACTGTTAGAGAAACTTGTATTGGAGAGCATGCTGGCCCACTCTGTGTTATTGAAACACTGAAAAATCAAACTTCTCTACACTTAAGGGACTCTACAGCTAGATCAATCCTTTCATGCCTTTCGATCTCTACGTGTTCTTCCTGACATGCTGCACACACAAAATCAGCATTATTTCACAGCCTACTTCTATCTATCTATCTATTGCCAGACACCTCAATCCTGTAAGGGATGGCCACAAAGAAATTGTCTCCATGTTGTGCTGTCCCCTGCCATTTCACTGCCCTGCTCCCAGCTTACACTCCCCTTCCTCATATACCTCTCCACTCCACCCCTCCATCTCATCCTTGCCCTCCCCCTCCCTCTTCCCCCCTCCACCTCACTCACATACACTCTCCTCATCAGTCTCTCACTCTCCATTCTCTCCACATGGCCAAACCACCTTAATGTGTTTCTCCTAATGCTTCCTATCACATCCACATCCACACCACAACACTCCTTCACTTCTTCATTTGTCAGTCTGTCTCTCCATGTGACTCCACATGCTCCTCTCAAATAACTCATTTCCACTGCTCTCACTCTTGACTTCTGTCCCTCCAACAAGGGCCAAGCTTCACTTCCATACGTTAGAGTTGGTATCACAAAACTGTCATGTAGTAGCTTTTTCACTTTCATGCTCACTTCCCTGTTTTATAACACAACTTTCAAGGAACTGGCAACCTTCCTTCCATGCTGCACCCTTTCAAGCACTTCACCCTCTAAACTTCCATCCATAATCTTCACACTACCCAAGTACTTGAATGCACTCGCATTTTCCATTTCCTCCCCATCCAGTCTCACTGTACATTCACTGACTTCACTTCTCTCAAAGACCATCACTTCACTCTTCCCTACATTAGATTCTGTTTCTTACACACTCTCCCAGCTTCATCTACCAAGCCCTGCAGCTCCCCTTCATCCTCACTTAACAACACAGTATCATCTGCAAACAACAGCATAGGGAGTTTCCAAACACTGCCCTCTCTCATTAGGGCCACTCCAACATCCACTGCCCTACCTTGTATCTCTTTTATAACCCAATCCATGTACAGATTGAACAACCATGGAGACATGACACATCCCTGTTTCAATCCAACCTTCAAATAAAAAAATTCACTCAGTTCACCATCCACATGCACTGCAGCCTTAGCACCCTCATACATACTCTTCACGGCCTTCAGCAACTTCCCATCTACTCCATATATTCTTAATACCTTCCACAGTCCTTGTCTATCCACCCTGTCATATGCTTTCTCCAAATCCATGAGGGCTGCATACAACTTCTATCCCTTCTCTAGAAACTTTTCCACTAAAGATCTAAGAATGAATATCTGATCTACACAACCTCTTCCCTTCCTAAAACCCCCCTGTTCTTCTCCAACTAATTCCTCTGTTATTTCCCTAACTCTGTCAATAAGTATCCTACCATACACTTTTACTACTTATACTCTGCCTATTTCTAATACTACTATATCTCTCTTGCACTCACGTACCAAGCACTGCACAAGATAGAGCTATTTCCCACACCCTTAAGGCAAACTGCAGATGACCACAATCCCACTGCTTTGACCATACAACCACTAGCCCTAGATATCATCACTTTTGTTTTATCCATGTTTGCTCTCAAATACAGTAAAAGTCCTATAATCCGAATTGCAGGGGACCAAGGGTCTTTCGGACTGTTATTTTTTGGGGACTATTGGGAGGGCCATTTGAAAACATTAGAAATATGTACATGATCATTAAATAAACACTTAAACTGATATGGGTTATTGTTTTACTACTGGATAAGCATAGAAGTGCAGATGAATAGCTGCAGGCAGATTCGTCCAAGGACAAGTCGAAACAAGATAAATCCTTAGATAAAGCCCAAAATTCGAAAAATCTCAGAAAAATTCGAAAAATTTCACCTTGACAAATTTGGAGTATTGGGATTTTTGGATTACTGGTGTTTGAATTGGAGGACTTTTACTGTACTTAAGCCCCATTCAGTCTCTCCTAAATTTTTCCTCCACCACCCTTTCATTCTCTGTAATAAACTTCCCATGGGAACTTCAAGCCCCATGATAAACAAGCTAGAGCTCAAGACTGACTCCTGATACACAACAATGTTCAAGGAAAGCTCATTGTTCACATCTGCATTCACTCTCACTTACAAGGGTGGAAGCACCCATGCATACCTTACCAAAAAAGTATTGGCCCTCTTATAGCACATATCATTCTAAAACATGGGCAAAGCATTGTGATACAGTACAGGTGTTCCTTCCCAAACGCAGTTTGCTGTAGCGCGATATACAGTAATCTCTCCAATATCCGATGTAATACAGTCAAAGGCATGTCCGGAAAGTGGGATCGTCCAGATACTGGGACCCTGCCTCCTGGACTGGTACTTATGGACCCTAACCCACCCTAACTCAGAAAATCACCTACATAACTCCCTACCAGACATGCATACACCTATTTAACCCCTTTGCGCTCGTGACTTATGTGTTTACGTTCGCAAAGTGCTCAGTAATGGTGTCCATGACGTAGTCTTTTATGTCCCATAACATCTGTATGCATTGGGATGTGGTTTATTGGGCTATATGCATTCTCTGAGCCTGGTATACCTCACTGGGAAAGAAAAATAAGCTCCACCCACCAACCAATGACAGCTCAAACAAATGATGTCATCTGAAATGTCACTGCTCACCACAAAGCTTTATTGGCTCCTAGTTTGTACTTGGCTCTCAGTGTATGTTTGGTACTCGAGGTGGTAGGATTACGTCAATAGTCGTATCTGTGCACTGCCACGCTGGGAATTTATTGTGATTTTTTTCTGTGAATGTTTTCAAGAATCCACAGCCATGCCAGACAGTAGTGACGAATATTCTGATACATCCTATGTGCCATGGGAGTCCAGTGAGGATGATAGCACTGACAGTGAGTTATCACTAAGTGATAATGAATTATGGAGGGAAGATGACTATTGAGGAGAGTGGGTGGAGGTTTCTGGTGGCCATTTTTGCAGACCAATGGCCAGATGCCATTCCTGCCTTCAGTGATGGTGCTGCCCAGGATATGATGCCCCCTACTTTTGCTACCCCTGGGGCTGCTTTTAGTCATTTTCTTGATGGCAAAGAGATGTTAAAATGGTGTTCAAGGGTGAACGAGAGGGCTGATGTGTACTGGGCTGTGAATCCTTCCACCGTAACCCCCGACTTACAGTAAGGTGTGTGTATGTAATGAATATATATGATATATATATATTGAATTGATAGAGAAAGAAAACATATGACCCTTTACTAAAAAGAAAGAGAACATATGACACTTTACTGAAGACAAAATAAGTATTTTCTGTTAAGCATTCCTTACGCACGTTAATGGTCAGGAGGGTGGGATGGGTGGACTATGTGATGACATGCAGCATGGGTGTGAAGGGGTTAAGACCATACTCACACAAAAGGGACAGAAAGCATGAAATAAATTAAAAGGAACCAGAGAATGAGGATTTAGAGGTAAGTATGGAAACTATTTAGCAGTTGACAGGGAATGGTACTGTAACTCCCTACCAGACATGAACAGCACCGTTTTAAGACCCTATTAACAAAAATATGGGACACAATGCATGAAATAAATGAAAAGGAACCAGAGAATGTGGATTTAGAGGTGAGTATGGAAAACATTTAGCAGTATTCAGGGTACTTACAACAAGTCCGTGGCCGTCGTGATGAATAACCTGCCTCCTCTCAGACTCTGACAGTAATAAAGTGCACCTGAAGCACCTACAGTAATCCAGTGTTGCACTGCACTTAATCCTTTGCACTCTGAATTCTAATTTCTTAACACTGCGCATTCTTTTCTCACCTGCACTCTACTGTACTTGAAACTCACCATTGTTGCACTCTGCACTTAAGCCTTTGCACTCTGAATTCTAATTACTTAACACTGCAAATTCTTTTCTTACTTGCTCTTGCACTTGAAAGTCTCCACTGCACTCAGCACTTCGTTTGCACTCTGAATTCTAATTTCTTAACACTGTACATTCTGTTCTTTACACTGCACAACACTGTAAATTCCTGTGTGGTCTAGTGGCAAGTTTTTGCCGTTTATTCACTGTCAGAGTCTGAGAGTAGGTGTTGCAGGTGGCCGAGGGGTGCATCGCTGGGACATGGTGATGGACTACCCACTGCAGACGACTCTGAAGATAGGCGCAAACTCACGTCCAGTGACGACTCCACTGTGGTCGATGTGCTGGGCTGTGGCTCAGAGGTGGAAGGGCTGTCTTGGGGAAGCAGTGGTGTGGAGCCAGGGCGGGGCACGGCGGGGGTCATGGGCCTGAAGAAACTGACGTAAGGAACGGTGATTCTGGCGATTGATGATGTGCTGCCTGAAAGTGCGCACTTCCTCCACAAGTCCCAGAGGCCCCATGTCCCTGTTGCAGTCCAGGTGTTCTAGGTAGTCAAGAATGAACTCGACGTGGTCCCGAAGTGCGCTCAGCTTGGGAATGGCTGGAGTAGTGGCGTGCTGAGAGGAGTCCGCATCATCGTCGCTGTCCTCATCAGAATCTTCAAGCTAGGTACTTGTACTGGCAACTGAAGATGCAATCTCGATATCAAGCATGATCTGATACCCAGGATCACCCTCATCGTCATCCAACCAATCACGCACTTCGTCTACATCAACATCATCGCCAGCCACACGAAGATGTGCATGGAAGTCATCCATGTCAAAACCTAGAAAGTCGTGCATCACATCGGCTCCGAGAAGCAGACGAGACTAACCACTTTCCAGAGTCTTGACAGAGACTTCCCTCTATGCACTGGCCCAGTTGCTGATGGATGACTTCATGTTGTAGCGGCGAATGTTTTCCACTGTCCACTGGCCTCACGTGTCCCGTCACTCCCTGCACTCGTCCTCATGAACAACCATCAACTCGTCCAGGAACTTCCGACAGTACAGCCTCTTTGTTCCCACGATCACTCGCTGGTCCATTGGTTGGATGAGAGCAGTCGTAATAGGTGGCAAAAACATGCACATAATGTGGCCATTCTCAGCCACCAACTCCTTGTCAGACGGATGCGCAGGTTTATTGTCCAGAAGAAGGAGGGCCTTTACCTGGTTGCGTGGGATTCCCAGTGTGTTCGTCTGGTAATGGATGACCTCCTCAATGAAGTGTTGGTGAAACCAGTCTTTGAAGATCTTGGCTGTGAACCAAGCCTTCACAGAATGGTACCACACGACAGGAATGACATCCATCACCCCACAAAGACACTGAGGCTGCTTTGAACGTCCAACAATAACGGGCTTGAGCCAGTGCATACTGTTAGCATTGGCACAACACTAAGCAGATATCTAATGCTTCGAGAGCTTGCAGCCAGGTACACACTTCTCCGTTCGTTGGCAGCGACCAATAGAACAAGCCAGTTTCGTCAGCGTTGTAGACCTGACCGAGAGTGAGGCCCTCCCTGTCGATCAAGCCCTTCACCTTCTGCTGAAACTCCTCTACTCTCTCCCTGTTGGCGTCCAGAGCTTCGCCATGGGCCTTACAGTTGGTAAGGCCATCCCGCAACTTGAAAGCGAAGAGCCAACCCTTGGATGCCGTGAAGTATGGGGTGTTGTGTAACTCTGTGAACATCTCTGCGGCAGCCTTCAACTCCGTACCACGCACCAGTACACCAGCAGCACGTTGTTGTCAGTACCAAATCAGCATGGAGAGGTCGATTTCTGCAAACCAGGATGTGTACATAACCTTCATCTCCACGCTGTGTTTGGTCTTCGATGCAAAGTCGGCTGTGTACTGGGTGAGCTTGTCCCGGGATTTCTTGATATCAAACAAGGTACAGCAGGCCAGGTTGAATTCACGGAGGATGCGCGACGTCAACCATCCCGCATCCACCTTCTCCAATATCTCCCTCTTCTCCAGAGTCAGAACCACTCGTTTCCTCTTCTCGGGTGGAGGGGCCATCATCACATACACGAGTATGAGGCAGCAAAGGAACAACAGGACCTGCAGGAGGTAAGGCACCACTACAAAAACAAGTACGTGGGCGGCCATGGTGAGGAGCGTGCACTCACGACGATGGGTAACTAGGAAATGGGGAGGAGGCAGTGTCGCCCTACTGGACATCGGCAGAACTATGCAGCAAAATACAGGTGGTCCGCACTGTGCGCCAAGTTCAAATTACGGGTGAAAAAAAATTAGGATTTTTTATTTGTATATATTTTTTGCTTTTTTACATTCTTTTGGCCATTTTTCGGTTCCGAAGGCCTGGGCCCAAAATGACCGGACATTGGGGTGTCTGGATACTATGAGTCCGGATATTCATTACTTAGCTTTAATGTGGCACGATTTTGCGAAGGAAATAAACTTTCTAATGCGGGCACTGTTAGCCTAACACGGTAATTTAAACTGGGCAGGCTGTGATGCAGTGTGAGTCGTGAAGCCTCACAATACTTGACGTCATCGCCCGCCAATTACTCTACGTCTTTCTCGGTCTCCCAGCCACCCCACCAATCAGGACCCCCCCCATCCCACTCCCACGCTCCCCTCTCGGCCCACTCCTACCCACACCATCCTCCTCAGCTTGCCCCCTGTTCTCCCCCTCTTCCTCATCTCTGGTGACGTGTTTCTGCTCTTCTCCTCCCATACGGTACAATAAAAAAAAAAATCCTATTGACTTAATGTATGTTTTATAACCATATTAATGCTTTTAGGAGGTTTAATCTGAGGGCTGTAAAAAATTTTGCACCACAAGGAGGGCAAAAGTGGACTTTAGGCAGGGGTGCAGAGGAAATAGGGGTTTTCAAGAGTCCCTCTAACGTGATATTTGCATAACATGAGGTTGGTGTGGAAAAAAATGCCTGCATTAGGGAAGGAACATCTGTATATGGGGCATCCTGTGATTATAAGTGAAAATACTATACTATCTTTGGTAATTATTAAAAAGAAAAAAAAACATACAAACTAGGTGGTATATGTTTTGGGACACAAAATGTTTAGAATCATGTATATTTGCACAGAGTGAGTGGATGGGAAGCAAAGGCATGGAGGATGCTGAGGGACAGAATAAAGAGTTATATGTAGAGCAGAAGAGAGAGATGAAAAGATTAATAAGAGAGAGTAAGAAGAGAATGGATGAGGAATATGGAAGGAATTTGAGTGTTAAGTGGTGGTAATGTAAGAAAATGTTCTGGAAGGAGGTAAAGTGAGTTAAACAGGTTGATAAACAAGGTAGTAGAGGACTGAAAGATGAAAATGATAGATTGCTAGTGAAGAAGAGAATGAAAGTAGTGTGAGAACAAGTGGCTGGGGAATGGCTGGGATGAGGAGGAAGATGAGAAGGAGGAAGAGTCAGCAGGACAGAAGTAGTAGAAGCAATGAAGAAAATCAAAATGGGGAAAGCCCCAGGAATTGATGGAATGTGTGGTGAAATGATGAAGCACGGGAGAGAGATAGTAATGGAGAGGATATAGAAGGTATGCAGATTGACCTGAGAGGAAGGTCAAGTCCCAAAGGCTTGGAAGTCTGGTATAATTATTCCCCTGTGCAAAGGAAATGGGGAAAAGAAGTGCATAGTAATCACTGGGGTATTTGTCTTCTTAATGTAACAGGAAAAGTATATGGTTGGATACTCACTGACAGAGTAAAGGAAATAACAGAGAATTAATTGGAGAAGAACAGAGAGGTTTAAGGAAGGGAAGAGGTGCAGATCAAATATTCATCCTAGACATTTAGAGGAAAAGTTTCTAGAAAAGAGAAATAGGCTGTATGTGGCCTTCAGGATTTGGAGGAAGCATATGATACAGACAAGAAATGTGAAAAATATTAAGAACATATATGGAGTAAGTGGGAAGCTGTTGAATGCTGTGAAGAGTATATAGCATTTTTTTTTTTTTCTAATGCAAGGAAGAAGGAACCAAAGGCCATGGCACCACATACTGTTCCTTCCAAGAAAAATAAAAAACAGTACAAAAGCGAGCCACATTCAAGATCCATTAATTTTGAGATGCCTGGACACACTGCGATTGAAAGACTGGAGATCATAATAAGTAGGGAATACAGACAGAGGAAGACAGTTCCAGAGTTGACCAGTTGCATAAATGAAGGACTGGGAGTAATGGTTAACTCTTGCATTAGAGAGTTGGACAGAAAAGGAATGAGAGTTTGTTGCTAGACGGGTACTACGTGCCCGTTGTAGAGATGGAGGGATGCAAGCAGAGAGTTCAGAGGAACAGTGACCGTTGAAGTAGCGATAGAAGAGAGATAAATATGCAACAGTGTGGCGAAGAGACAAAGGTTGAAGGGAATCAGTAAGAGGAGGAGAGTTAATGAAACGAAAAGCTTTTGACTCCACCCTATTGAGAAGAGTTGCATGTGGGGAGCCTCCCCACACATGAGAGTTGTACTCCATACACGGGCGAATGAAACGCATGTACAGGGTCAACAACTTTGCAGGGGTAAAGAAAGTTCGGAATCGGCTTAGCACACCTAATCTCTTAGAAGTAGATTTCACAAGAAATGTACAGTAAGTCCTCGTATTTCGACGAATTTTACTTTGACGCTTCATTTTTTGCAAAAGGAAAAAGTTTCCAACATGTCGCAAACTTCGTAATTTTCCTCCAATTTTCGTCGCCGCTTACAGCTGGCAGCTGAAGCATACCGATGTTCATTTGTTGGCAGCCATCTTGTGACCACCCTGCCCTCTATCGATACAGCGGCAGCACTACAGACCCCTTCAACATTCTGGTTTTTGTGCAGCTGAGAAGCAGAGGATTTTGCAGCTCACTGAGGAGGGGCTGACAGCCCCTGAGATACGTCGCCTGACTGAGGCTCCTGACAGCACCATAAGGACACTCAGAAAAAACAAGGCAACTCTCAAAAAGCAGGTGAGTGCACATAAAATAACAATAAAGTAAATGTGTCTGTGTTTTTTTCCCTTAATCTTTATTTGTGCCAAGGTTTTTTGCTGTATCAATATCCACCTAATGGAGTTAGTTTTCAGAGTTGACCAACCAAGTGTTAGTTAGAACAATTCAGGGGAAGAATATGCAGTACAGACATAGCCCGATTATCCGGGCTATATGGTGTGAAGGGGTGACTGAATAGTCTGAAATCACGATTAATCCGGCGGAAACAAAAAACAAGTACTGTACAGTAAAACCTCGATATAACGGACTTCAGTAGACCGGAATTCGCTTTTATCGGACTCGAGGAGCTACCGGACTAAACTCCTATATATCGGAAAAAGTCCGATAAAGCCAGAAAGCAGTCCGGACTGCCTGACAACTTCAGTTATGTTCTTCACAATAGGCCAAGTAAAAGACAAGTTTTTCACTGCACAGTACAGTATTATTATACCATTTGATTAATGTAGTGAAGGTATAACACAGTACAATACTGCAATGGTGGTGAAAACCACTGATGCAATCCGGACTAATATCTGATATATCGGAAAAAGTCAGAATTAGCAGGAGTAAGTCCGGATGTCGCTTTTATCGGAATTTCGCATATTTCGGACTGGCCTGAGCCCCAATTAGTCCGTTATAGTGAGGTCTTACTGTACTGTTAGACTGATTTATTTATCCGTAAATGTACACTTAACGTAGCATAAAGACCTTACCAAATCTTTGCATATGCATCCTGCTTATTTCTGTATTTTTCTAGTTTCAGTTGGGTAAATTTCTTTATCTTGCTGAAAAATTTCCTCCCTGTTGTTATCGTCATGTTCTTGAAGCTGTTCCTACGATTGTTTTCAGCGCAATGGAAGAAACTCAACATACTCAAGTGTGGATTTCGTTTCCCAACTTCCAAACTGGAGATTAAGTTAGGTTAAATTATTAGGTGCAGTTAAGCTAAGTTAGGCAAGGTTTGGTTAAACAATCAGATCAGAACAGTACCTTCCGCAATTACGTTAACTAACAACAAGAGTTGTCACCAGAAGAACAGCTAAAAACAACGAGGAAACATATTTAACACGAAATGTTTATTAGCGAACCCAGAAATAATCAGAAAAACATAACAGAATCAGGATGAACTGATTTGGCGAGGTGCTTTTACTGCTTACAGTAAAGCGTATGTTTAGCCCCCTCAATGGCAGTGAGATCAGAAATTTGCGTGCTCCCGTGGCCGGCCTTGGAACCATTTTTTCTAAGTTCTAAAATCAGTTTCTTTGTCTCACAGATGTGGTAAGACTCGTCTGGTGCACTTCCCCCCCCACCCAACCCATCTTCTGATTTGCTATGAATCGTGAAACAATAAAATCAGGGCGCATGTTACATTAGCATTTAAACATATCGACGAAAATATCTGGGATGAAGTGACCGCCTGACTGCTTGGGATGGTACAGCAGGTTTGGGTAAGCATACCAGTGACCTTCGTTCCCTTCCCATAATTGTTCGCAGATTTTATAGCTCCCTAACTCGACGTCACTGACACCTGTACAGTAATGCATTGTTCAAGGATGGCAAAGAAGGGGTTAATGGAAATACAGTGCATAATTATTTGTATCAATACTGTCTCACACATACACATAACAATGAACAAAGAATGAGCAGTAAATGTAGACTCAGCTGTAAAGAGCAGAAATAACTGTATGCTTTTTACCACCAAGGATTGCCACAAAGCCTCTTGAAAGTCCTCATCATCAATCATACAAAAGCTTCTGACCTTTTCAACACGTGAATAATGGCCTCCAAGCATCATGCATATTTCGCCAAGAATAATTTTCGGCACACTTATTAAAAAAAAAAAAAAAGTTACACTGTCTTTGAAAGTCATCAGTCATCAACAATAAAGGAAAAAAAAAACTATTACAATACTGAAGTTGACAGCATGGACTGATTGCATACTTCTCACTTCTCAGATACACACAAATGCAGCAATCATGAATAATAAACAAGTCAGCCAAGCAGTATAATTTGTATGACAGTATACAGTAATTCACAAGAACTGAACTCACATCATTATCTTAGCTAGCCTACCAATTTATGTCAACAAGTAGTGTCTTCACACAACATAAGAGCTGAATTTTCTCTACTAAAGACTGTCAGTTCATAACAAAACTCAGGCACAAACCCTTTTCTTTTTTTTTCACACTCCTACCCCTGGGGGTAGGGGGTTTCAAGAATTCTCCCTCAGTATCCCTGCTTGTCGTAAGAGGCGACTAAAAGGGTTGGTGGTGGGTTAGTAACCCACCCCGTAAAAACAACTAACTTGTAGGAGGAGGCTGTAGCAAGGGCCGAACAGGGTAGTACTCCCAAGGGGAATGGAATGCTGGTGATAGGGAGAGCTGGAGCTCCTTTCACTAGCTACCTAATCATCCTCCCTTGCTGACCTTTTCAGTGTGACAGTAACATGGAGAGTAGACCAGCATACTCTCCCAAACATTTCCTCTAACTATCATATGCACTACACCACAGGCACTTTACATATCACACAACGTACCCCACTACGTTACAGGGGTTGACGCCAGCAAGGGCATGCGGCCAGAAAACTTTGCCCCCGCTACCTAGTGGCGGACTTTCGGGGGGAGGCTTGACTGGGGTTCCGCCGGCATAGATCACGGGTCCGGGGCGAGATGGGGCTCGAACCTGTGCTAGAGGGTACAG
>JAGKTI010002234.1:46189-57370 GCA_018397915.1 Birgus latro | reverse complement strand
GAGAGAGAGAGAGAGAGTGAGAGAGAGAGAGAGAGAGAGAGAGAGAGAGAGAGAGAGAGAGAGAGAGAGAGAATGCGGACATCTGTACTAAAAGGAGATAACCCACAAGTACAGTACCGTCAATGAGACTTGAAGCACTAGGTCAAGGGCAAACCATACACCTGACCATAAGACAGGGAGACACCATAAGTAGGCCAAGTTATGTGGAAAACAGCTAAAGGTTGCTACTGATCTGAAACATATTTAAATAGCTACAGACTATGGGAGAATAAATATAGCCTTTGAGAGGAAGATTATAGGTTGTGTGAGTGGTTACAGCTAGGGGATGGGAGACTGACTATAGGCTATGTCAAGCGTTCTGGGTAATGAGAGATTATATGATATATGTGAATAGTCATAGCTAGGGCATGATGGAATGACTAGACTGGAAGAACGGCTTTAGACTATAGAACTGCTTCAGGCCACGAAGAAAGGTTGTAAGCTGTAACACAATGGTTATGGGTTATGGGAGAATGAGTACATACTACGGCCCTTGGAGAATTTCTATATACTATGGGAAAAAGGTTACAGATCATGGGAGACATGGAAATTGCAGCCTATGAGATAGGCCTAATGGGGAATGCTTGAATGGGTAGCATACTGCAAGGTACGCAACGATACCAAAATTTTCACACTTGGGGAAAACTTCAATAGTGTTTTTGGTAGTTTACATCATTTCAATCCCTTCCGTCCGAGAACGTTATTAATATTCTGTTTTTTGTACTGTACCACAAGACGACTTTATAGAACGTATGCAGGATCTCTTACACTGAGGAAGTTACTTAAGATTACCGTATTTAGCCTGTCCAATTCAAAAAACCTTCCATAAGCTGAATGCAGTCAACTGGTTAACAATGATAAAAAAGTCATCTGCTTGTGCAGGTTAATTTCTTGTGCACTAGTGGCACATACAAGCGTTATAAACCATGTGTCGGAGGCAATTCAGTTCCCAGCAGCTTGGCTGATACTGAAGGAAAAGTTGACCACAAAATAAGATGGAAAGAAAAGGCGGAAGGGTGTACCTAAGGGTAAGGTACAGTATATTTCATGGTCAGAACAATTATTACTCTATCTTAGCTAACGCCAGACGATTTTATTTGACTGAGTCACTGGAAGCTGAGGTAATACCGTTAACAGTTAACATTAGAGAATTATATTAATGAGAGTAAGTCGTAGGAGCCTGAGAGAGTTAAAGAATGAAGAACGAGGGCAGTACAGTCCAAAATTAAAGAAGAGCCCAGTCCTTGAAGTTATCCCGTAATAGTAAAGATGGACACCAGAGGCATACAATATAAAAAGTTATTACCGTACTTTCCAGGAGATAATTTTTATATGCTTGTTGCAATTCACAGTTTTATTCAGGTAAAGAGGCACCCTTCTTATGAGTGGGATGGTACACGGCATTATGCTTCCATTAACACCTTTTACGAGGTCTCACAATACAATCGTTCGGCGTTGCAAATGTAAGGATGACGTCACCGTGCTGAAGGGTTGATGATGGGTTTCAGTGCGTAAGTGGTGGATGAACAATATGCGCTGCTTACGAATGGCATGTATTTAGTTATGATCTGGCGAGTACGACGAATTTACGTTTACCATCTGAAAGGCTCCTTGTTTCAGTATCATGTACTGTTGAAAGGGAAGAAATCATGCCCATATAATGCTTTTGTGTTTCCTGTAAATATATAACATCTTCGGTCTGACTTGACCCTCTTCGGGTATCTCCAAGTTCACGCATTTTCACAACAGCGTACACACAATTTCAGGATAACACTATAGGTATCTTCTATCATTTACGTGTTTTTGGTTCGAAAATGTTGGCAGAATATCTTTCGTTGTGGTGTATCAGGCTCCACTCCACCAACATGTGGTGCTCTGGAGAGATTGTATGTAGGGTGAGAAGTGCTTGTAAGTGTGATTGTTGTGTTGGAGTGGCTTTGGATGTGTGTGTAGTCTGTGAGCCAAGTGTAATCGGTCCGCGCAAGCTGACTGGGTGCAAGCATAAATTATAGTATGCGACACTAGTTCGACCACAGCACCCCATATGTCCGCCAAAGCAGTGCTTGGTCGGAAGAACGCTCCCAACGTTTATCACCCTGGCGCGGCGCGAACCCTCGTTCAGTAGTGTACGAAAACGCACACTTTACCACTGTACCACAGAGGCTCTCATAAAATTTTGTCCAAGACTGAAAACTTCCTAAACTGGCAATATTCTTAATAATTTGATGGTATTCCCTTGAGTGCCTGCTTCATTAATGCGTACTTACCAGCAATTTCAAGCTGACTGACGTACAGAGCAACCGACTTGCATCACGCAGGATAACTTCTGCTGCCGAGTGTACCCAGCTATACTAATAGAACTCGCGGACTTTTAAAGATTTATATATTCAAATATTGCACACATAGCCCATCTACCTCCTTATGTTAAATCCAACTACCAAGTGAGTTGACAAAAGTGGTGATTCTCAAAAACTTAAAAACAATTACATATTCCGTCAAAATATTAAAGAAAAAGGAAAAGAAAAACTTGAGGTCAAGTTACTCTAACTCAGCCACCTGAATTTTCGTTACCCCTATACATGTATTTTACAATATCCTCACTGCAAGCACCTATTACGGAAATGGGTGTTACATTAGTCCGATCTCAAACGTAATCAATATTTTCTCTCCCTTACCTTGAATTTTTGTCCTGACATTCTCAAGTTGAAAAAATGATATCTCAAACTTCATTACAGACCCAAACATTTAAAATCACCTCATGCAGAGGTCGTAATTTATTTTGCGTCAGAAAAAAAACGAAGGTGCAGACCTCACCTTAACCTTTACCGTGACTGTCTCATTCACTAAATTAGGTAAATTTGTCTACTATGGGTACGAAAATATAAATTAAAACTTAGATACCCTAACCTGCCTTGTCATTTTATATGGAAACATACCTCTAGCAGATCTTAGGAAAACTACAATAAACATAAACCTATGCAGCTCAAGTGTTGCATAAATCGGCACTGTCGCTGACAGGCGGCTAAAACATCGCGAGATAACTCACGAGTCCACACTATTCCGTTGTGTTAGCACAATAATGTATCACTTATGTACGTCTATGATCCTTTGCACTTCGAATATTGTAAGGGTTGCATACGGTACAGAATATTGTACAAGCTGAGTAAGCCCCAGTGAAACCGGAGTTCTAAACTTCCATTATTCTATTACTTTCCAGGGTAGTGATCAAACTCCGTTTCATCCATTAAGAGTTCTAGACAAGTAAGCTTATTATACTGCACTTCTGAGTTGCAACAGATATTCATGTTAGACTTCTAAGTTCATGATCTTTGGTTCCTAAAGGGAATTCCCCAATTCAGCTACTTATAGGATACTTCATATCTGATTTATCAGTGTATTACCACAACAAAGTTTGACAGTAAACGAGTTTCAATAAAATTAGCAATATTTCTTACGAAAACTTACCAACGTTGGTTTTACATTATGTTAGGTTGAACGAAAACTACAAAACGCCTGAAAATCTCCATGGGCGAAGAAATTTGAATATATCCTTATAATTTTTATTATTAAACCCATACCATGGAATACTGAGTATTCAACATATACAATGCTGTGGAAAATTAAACAGAAAAATTCTACCACTGCTACGTAAAATTTAATATATAATCTCGCACTGGCTAAATATCTGGTGAGGTAGGGGGGAAAACAGTTACATAATACATACAACTTGTTATAATGTGAAGGCCAGGTCAGCACTAGATTCAGGCATGCAACTTTTCTCCCCCACCAGACTGACTGCAACAACCACCACCCACCTCTCACCGCTCAATATTCCTTGCTCTGCTCACTCTTACCTTTCCTGCTGCTCTCCCAAGGCGAACAATTCCCAACTTCAGCCCACTAACGGGCTGTGAAGGAGGTGGAGTTGCTGCTACGATCTTCATTCTGGTATTATATCCTTATCCACGTTAAGGACACCTCACTCGATCAAGGCATATACTCCCCCTCCTCCCGTCACCAACCTAGCAAAACAACTGATCGAGCTTCGTGTCCGCAGTCCCCGCCGGGCCGCGTTTGTCGACAATGACGTCACAACCATCTGCGCCAAGACTGCCAACCATCCGTCGCGTCTCATTGAACAGTATGTCAACCATTTCCTCTGTGATAAGAGTTTTATAGGACAGTCGCGATTACATTCGAGGTACATAATGCTAATGTGAGACATGAGAAAGCAAACCACCCCCCAGACCTTAACTTACTACAAATTAGTGCATCATTTTGGACCATGAGACTGAGCAGAAATGTTTTCCGGTTTCTTTCATAATCCAGAAATACAATGATCTTACAGGAAGTTGTCAAAAGAGAGCTGAGCCAAGCTCCTGAAGAATGTTATGTGCTCGAAGTTAGCAACGAGAACGTAATTAAAAGGGAGAGTCATCAGACTGTATTCATGCTACAACACTAAACCGAGTGTCAGAGTCGGAGGCAAGGGGGGCCTTTGCCCCCGAGCCTCTCTCTCTCTCTCTCTCTCTCTCTCTCTCTCTCTCTCTCTCTCTCTCTCTCTCTCTCTCTCTCTCTCTCTCTCTCAAAACCTATTTTAATTAATTTCAGTCACTTGAACCAGACCATCCTACTATTAAATTTCTGATGACCACCAAACTAATGTGAATTGAAGTTCCTCATGAAGCTTATGCAAACCTAAAAGGTAAATATAAAGTTTTTGGATATAGGGTGGGGCCGTAAGCTATAACAGGGAGGGTATTGTAGCCCTAAACACTTCCCTGTTACAGAGAGAAAGCTACTCAAATACGGGTGTAAAATGTATCGGTGTATAAGTAGGCTGCCTCTGGTTACATGCCTATAGAGAAGCAGTGTTGTTTGTAAAATAAAAATGACAAATGTGATCCTGAAGAGGCAGGGCAATGTGTAGCCTCTCAGTAATTTGTCATATGTCACGAGTAAAATTAATACCATGGCAGCGGCTACTCTTGCTGAGGAAGTCTGTGGGAAGCCACGCACAGACATTCTACAAAATTCATTAGGAAGGTAACTTAGCCGGTCTATTCGGTGTTCTGATCTTGTCGCTATGAATATCTATCTATCTATCTATCTATAGCCCGACGCCCTAATCCCGCAAAGGGTGGCCGCAGACAAAACGCCTCCAAGTCGCTGTCACCTACCATTTGCCTACCCTCCCCCAGCTCACTCCCCCCTCCCTCATATACCTCTCAACTCCATCCTTCCACCTCATCCTCGGTCTTCCCCTCCCTCTCCCTCCCTCCACCCCACCTACATACACCCTCTTAGTCAGTCTTTCATTCTTCATTCTCTCCACATGTCCAAACCACCTCAGTGTATTTCTCGCTTCCATACGTCAGGGTAGGGATCACGATACTATCATGCAGTGACTTCTTGACTTCCATACTCACCTCCCCATTTCTCATCACCGCTTTCAATTAACCAACAATCTTCCATCCCTGCTGTACCCTTTTAAGTATTTCATCCCCAAAACTTCCATCCTTACTACTCACACTGCACAAGTACTTGAATGCACACACATTCTCCATATCCTCGCCATCCAACCTCCCTGTGCATTCTGTGACTTCATTCCTCTCAAACACCATAACTTTACTCTTGTTTACACTGACTTTCAGATTCCTCTTCTTACACACTGTCCCAAATTCATTCACCAAACCTTGCAACTCCCATTCATCTTCACTCAACAATACTGTATCATCAGCAAACAACAACACCCGAATCTTCCACATCTCACCCTCATTCATTAGAGCCACCCCCACATCCACTGCCCTTCCTCGCACCTCCTTTACAACCCCATCCATGATCATATTAAACAGCCATGGAGACATCACACAACCCTGTTTCAGTCCCACATTCAGATCAAAGAACTCACTCAGCTCACCATTGACTCGCACAGTAGCCCCAGCTCCTCCGTACATACTCTTCATAACACTCAACAATTTCCCCTCCGCTCCATATATTCTTAATACCTTCCACATACCTTGCCTATCTATTCTGTCATAAGCTTTCTCCAAGTCCATGAAAGCAGCATACACTTTCTTTCCCATCTCTAGATACTTCTCCACTAAACATCTCAGAACAAATATCTGATCAACGCACTCCTTTCCCTTCCTAAATCCCCCTTGTTCTTCTCAAACTAACTCCTGTTATATGCCTAATCCTTATTCTACCCTATATTTTTCCATTCACACTAAGAAGGCAAATACCCCTATGGTTACCATATACTTCTCTTTCCCCTTTTCCTTTATATAAAGGAACAATTATACCTGATTTCCAGTCCTCTGGAATCCTTCCTTCTTCCCAAGCCAATCTACACAACTTCCATATCCACAACAATCTCACCCCCATACTTCAGCATTTCACCACACACTCCATCAATTCCTGAGGCCTTTCCCATCTTGATCTTCTTCATTGTTTCCATTACATCTGCCCTTCTGATCTCTTCCTCCCTCCTCTCACCTCTTCTTCTCCCAGCCATTCCCCAACCACATATACTCGCACTGCTCTCACTCTCTGCATTCAACAAATCCTCAAAGTGATCCTTCCATCTCCTCAATACTCTCCCACCATTTTACACTCAGATTCCCCCCAAACTCTTCATCCACTTTCTTCTTACTCTCCTTCAATCTCTTCACCTCTCTTCTCCACCTCACATATTCTTCTCTCTCTCATCTTCAGTATATTCAAAGTCGACATACATATCTGAACTTCTTCAGTTCGATGACATATTTACTATTTTATTCCTCCTGCCTCTAGGCGATTTAATCATTTAGCTTAGTATTACTTATGCGGAACGAGTTAATGAAGGCTGAATCTAATCTTTCAAGACTAAAAAATCTCAAAGGGTGCATAAAACCGTCTATAAGTAGCAAAATTAGACTGAAAAAACATGTCGCTGGAGTCAAGGGGTTAAACTTAATTTTGTAATTTCGTAACGCCTGCAGGTAGTGTATTCCTCACGTGCAGTGCATGTACATTGATGAAACAGATACCACACACTCACATAGATGACCATGCGGTTCCACATGGCCACACCTGTAAACATCATGCCAACCTCACATGAGGCAGGTCATCCCATGTTTGTCTGGGCAGCAGCCACGTAACTGTTTGGGTTTGGGCAGATACTGTATATGACCCACACACCCAGGTAAGCTGAGATAAGGGCTGCCACGCTGCACCCATTTCCTTAGGAGCACTTAGATCCACAACACTTCTGCAGCCCACCTTCTGAAACCTTCAAATGAAGTGGATGAGGCTGTTATCAGACTGCCCTGACAGTGCCGGGAGGGGTATATAAGTAAATCAGGCTCCTCTCCACCCACCTAAACGAACCCATGAAGCTCAAACCCAATTTGTAGAGACCTCCTTTCTTCTGCTTCAACTGTTAGAACCTGTTGACCTGGCCTCACCTTATGTCCCTTTCCCTGTATCCACCAATCTTTTCAACTACCACCTCACCTGCCCTCCCTATTCCATCATCTGTCTCTGCTACCTTTTATCTCTGTACTTTGTTTCCTCCTCCCATACCTCTACCAAGTGGCCGATGTTACTCCTTTTCTCTTGGCCCTGTCACTTGCATCCCTTACCACCCTACTCCCATCCCTTATTACCCTATGACTGGTAGGGGCAGCCATCACCCACTCACTTGATGTAGTGTTGCCTTTAGGTAATTCTACCTTGAGTGACAAACATGACGGTTTCGTGTAACCCAGGAAACCATTTACATCACTGGATGGTAGTCATATAACCAAATAACAGGGTGATGTGAAGCCTACTGTGGTTCCCCTGTTAACTGGGTGGAGAAATGCAAATGTGGTGTCCATCCAGGTACCAAACCTCTACACTCTTCTCCGTGCTTTGCAGTGGTGAGGCGCTGTCTGCCACAAGGGAACACTGGTTCACTGCATGGAACAGCCCTGCAGGGATGGTTGCTTGCCTGCGGTTGATAAGTCTCCTTGGCCAGACAGACCAGCGTTACTCAGCATAAGTTGCCCTACTAACACCATCCCTCTCCCGCCCATCTTACCTGACTTACCTCAGCCATTCCCACCTACACCCTCTTGGTGATCTGGCATGCTGATGTCACGAATGTCCCTATCCACCTGCCAGTCTTATTACTGGTCATTTGCATGTGGTATCTTGAGTAGAAAAAGAGAGTAAACCCCAATCAGCAACGAAGAGTGAGGGACAAAGTGGTCACTCTATTCGTATGGTCAAGACACAAGAGGAAAAAAGTTCCCTTTTCACTTCCATCCTGGGCAGCCACCAACAAGGACTCAATGCCCGAGAAATTCACAGTGGTGACGTAAGTGGTGTCCACTCTCAGAGCAAAGGTACACTGTTGTGTTCTAAAGTTTATCCCCAGCAAGGATGAGGACCCCCGAGGAACTCCAAAAGAGATGGTTTTTCCAATGGAGCCTGAACTTAACTTGAAGAGGTCTGAATAGTCTCCCTTAGTAAGTAACATGGAGTGGCTACCAGTGTCTCTGTACCTGCCTACCAGACCTCAGGTTGATAAAAGATAGGGCAAGGTATTATATCTGGAAACATAATCCAATCTAATCTCTGCCCTACAGAAAATCCCCCTCAAAACATTCCTCAATCCCTCATTGTCTAAGCTACCTTCTGGAAATTTCCAAACTCACCTGTTTTGGGAGCATTCTCAAAATCCTGACTTTCCCCTGAAACATCCTCAGTCCTAATTCCCATTGAAAACAACCCCCAGCCTCATCCAAATGGAAACATTCCCCAACCCCAATCCCTTTACCCATCTTCTAGACATTCCCCCATGCTAACCCTCTTTGGAGGCATTCTCTAAACCCCAGCTTTCCCCTGAAATGTTTCCTAAGTCCATTCTAGCTTGAAAACATTCTCCATCACATGGAGACTGCCAAGCTGCACCTACACCCATCATGGGCCAGATACATCCCACAATTGCCTGATCACCCATCACATGATGCAAGCATTGGTAGGTGTGTTGCTTGCATGCCCAGGCATGCTAAGACAAAAGAAACCACCATTCCTGGTGCAAGTGGGATAGTTGCACTCCTACCTCCTATGTTCTGTAATGTTCGGGCAAAATTCATACAGTCCTCTGACTTCACTGATGGTACTCCACAAGGAGTGTCAGACCCTTTCCAGCCTGCAAACCAGAACAGAGAGAAGTTTGCAAGGATGGTAGCCTCTTTTCACTTTGTGGAGACTCCTGCTGAGGGACGAGGCGGTCGAGTTCTTGCTAGTAAAAAGACTGGTTCCACCCTTTCATGGGTTCCTTTTTACATCGGTGGAGAATAATCTAGTGGTCAGAATGCTACAGTTGAAGCTGCAGTCTTGTCATATGCATTGACTTGATCTTCAAGAAGTGACTGTAGATGTAATGCCACTACAGGGAGATGGCTGGTCATCTGCAATTAAATGTTCTGAACTATCAGAGACTAGACTTAAGCCCATACTTCTCTGAGAAGTTAATATGGGACTGGCAGTGACTCATTACCCTTGTATTTTTTCCTGACTCAACTCACCATTGACCCTAAGAAGGGGTACATTGTGATGGTCTGGGCATGTGAAGAGAATGGAAGATGCCAATTGGGTGTAGAAAGTGAGAACTGTGAACGTCGGGAGTATGTTGTTTTTTTGTTTTTTTTTTTTTTTTTTTTTTTTTTTTATGTGTCCGACTCTGGGCATAGGCTTCACAGCCTGCTATCAAGGCCCAGTCGTCCTCCTACAATCTACATGTCACCACTTCGGCGCTTAACACCCACTGTCCATATTGAATACATGCTAGGGCTGTCTCATACAGGACTGGTGTATTGGTATTAGCGGGGTCATTTTTACGACATGTCGGCGGGTCTTCTGGTAGATCAGTAAAGCCTGATTTAATGAAATTCAAATCCTTAAACTGTTCCCTGCACCAGCAAGGATTCGAACCTGGGTCCCACGGGACCGCAAGCCAACTCTCTGCCGATCGAGCTACCGCCTCCCCTGGTTGCGAGAGGCAGACCGAAAAAGACCTGGGATGAGGTCATAGTGTGACCTCAGAGATCAAGGATTGAAGAGGGAGGCTGCCAGAGATCAAGCAGCATCAACAGCAGCCATTAGGTCACCAAGGCCAAGGCATGCAAGCATGTTGGAGCCGATATAGACAATATGAACAATAAGGTACATTTACATATATATCTGTACATATATATACTGTATATATATATATGTGGGGGGGGTAGTGGTCGGTGCTCGGTGCTGCCGCCGCCGCTGCAGCCCGCTGAGGTGTGCCTGCCCTTCGCCTCGCATCGCCGGGACCCTCTGCGATCCGCTCCGAGGATAGAATCAGGTGGGGAGTTTGACTGGGGTGGTACATCTGTCAAATGTTAACGCAGGTGTCCTAAGGCCAGCTCAGCGTGGACAGAACCTTGTGTAGAGTAGAAAGATAAAAGGTGACCATCCCATATTCGCTTAGTTTCATTTTTGAAGGCTCCAACATGCTTGCTTGCGTCGGCCTTGGTCACCTAATGGCGGCTCTCCACACTGCTCGATCTTTGGCATCCTCTCTGTTCAATCCCTTAACCCTGAGGTCACACTTAATGACCTCGTCCCATGTCTTTCTCGGTCTACCCCTCCAAACTCCTCCCCCAGTATTAACACTTCTCACCCTCTGCACCCAATTATCATCCCCCATCCTCTCCACATGTCCAAACCACCTCAGCCTACCTCTCCTCATCACAACACCAATACACTCCAGTCCCATCCTACCTCTCAACTCTTCCATCGTAAACCCAGCCCTCTCAGGCCTTGCACGCAGGGACGCACTGCACATCCACCTAATCATTGTCATTTCTGTACGTTTAAGCCTGCGAATATCCTCTTCCTTTACTGCTCAGGTCTCACTACCATACAGCATCACACTCCTAACACAAGCTGCATACAAAGACCCCTTAGCACGTAAGGAGAGTCCTCTCAATGTCAGGAGAGGCAACAGCTCCCTGAACTTCTTCCAACCACTTCTCACCCTAGCAACCAAGCTAACTCCAGCCTCACCTACAGGACATGTTTCCCATTTTTTTTAAATAACAAAACAAGAAGGAAAAACAAATGAATTAAAAAAAATCC
>JAGKTI010002234.1:20488-45874 GCA_018397915.1 Birgus latro | reverse complement strand
ACTTGACATAGTGCTGCTCTTGGGTGTCTGCCCTTTCCTCTCCTCCATCCTTCTTTTCTTCATTCTTCTGCCTACGGGTGACTTTACACTCGCTCTGTCTTTCTTTCCTTCATTCTTTCCTCTTCCTTCTGCCTGTGGGTGGCTCTACACTGAGTGATAAACCAAATGGTTTCCTGTACACCAGGAAACCATTTACTACGCTGGGTGGTAGCCATAAAACCATATTTTGGCGCCTGATGGTTTAGTGGGTGATTACAGTGCTCCAATCGGATTGCGCCGGTGAAGGTTTATATCCAAGGGGTGGTTGGGGTTTACTGCTCGCATAATGCTGCTCAGGGATAAGTGAGGCTGGTCACTCTCATCTTAAATGTCAGGACCAACTTGCCTAGCCTCGTGCTGCTACGCTCCTCATGGGGCAATGTAAGATTGGATGATGAATGAATATACAGTACATGAGTATATATGTATATACAGTATATATATGAACCTGTTTGGCATCACTGCATAATCTTTACTATGGATGAGGTTCAATTATACTTCCTTACCACTCATTCTACATTTTTATTTTTATTTCACCAATAAGCACAAAGCAGAATATGCTAATTAAGTACTGTATATCACAACCAAAACTATGCAGGAGTACAGTACTTTACTGATTATACTGCGAATGCTGACATAACACATCACACTGAAGACTGGTACAATACAGTATATAAATACATTACATATGACATGGGAGAGAGGACTGGACATATTGTTTCTCAAGATTTTGAGGTCATGTGCAGTAATGTATATTACAATAATCTGAACTGCAGGTTGGTGATACAGTACAATAGTCTATGTTGTTGCTGTGGTTCTTGGCTCAACAAGATGTAAACCTGGTTGACTACTGGCTGAAGCTGGCCTTCTGCAGTTTACATCCTTTGTTCAGAGGACAAGGAGGGAGCTGTGGATGTTTATATACCTAGGCAAGCAGAACTACCCAGCAATATCAGTGCTGCCAATGAAGGCATCACTCCCATGTACCACAATACAGTACTGTTTAAAGAAAGTAAACAACCTGATTTAACTACAGTTCATGTTGATGCATATGCTGTTCATTTGTATGAGACACCAGGGCTTTTACTCTTTATAATGAAATCTGGTGCACAACAATATAACATCAACAAAGAGCTAGTCTCCAATTTCAAAAAATTAATAGATGACGTGAAGGGAGACATCTGATTATATAACAAACTGACATTCAGTATTAATATTGGTTGTAAAGTAATACTGTTTTACAAGGTATAATTCGACCAAGTGAATTTATACATCACTCTACCCTCATTGCTAATGAGGCAATACCTGGTATTTACTGAATATTATGTCTATACATTTTCAAGTACAGTACTACTTTAAACAGCAGCAACTGAAATATCATCAAATATGCCAGACCATTGCACAGCACACAAAATGCATTTTTGTGTTAGCCTATGACAGTTTGGCAGGAAGTGCCAGACAACGGTCACATATTAAAACTCAAGAAACAGATGGAACAATGGTCTTTGTTTTATGGCATGGAATGTGTTACTTTGGTCTATCTATCTATCTATTGCCAGACGCCTCAATCCCGAACGGGGTGGCCACAAACAAATCGCCTCCATGTCACTCTGTCCCCTGCCATTTCACTACCAGCTCCCAACTCACAGCCCCCTCTCTCATATACCTCTCCACTCCATCCCTCCATCTCATCCTCGGCCTCCCCCTCCCTCTCGCCCCCTCCACCTCACTCACATACACTCTCCTCGTCAATCTTTCACTCTCTATCCTCTCCACATGCCCAAACCACCTTAACGTGTTTCTCCTAACGCTCCCCATCACGTCCTCAAGCACACCACCACACTCCTTCACTTCCTCATTTGTTAGTCTGTCTCTCCATGTGACTCCACATGCTCCTCTCAAATAACTCATTTCCACTGCTCTCACTCTTGACTTCTGTCCTTCCAACAGGGTCCAAGCTTCACTTCCATATGTCAGAGTTGGTATCACAATACTGTCATGTAACAACTTTTTCACTTCCATGCTCACCTCCCTGTTTCTTATCACTGCTTTCAACGAACCAGCAACCTTCCTTCCCTGCTGTACCCTTTCGAGCACTTCACCCTCCAGACTACCATCCTTACTCATCACACTGCCCAAGTACTTAAATTCACTCACATTGTGGCACCAGTTACTTTGGTACTGGTGCCAATAAAGTTTAAATATTAATAATTCGTTAATGTATGTAGTTACATCATCAAATTGGCATAAGCTACACAGTACTAGTCCAAAATCTCTAAGGAGGGCTGTCATCTAAAACTGAGGAATAAATCAATTCCAGGGGCAAGAAATAAACACCTAAACATACACTGAAAACACAGACTGGTGAAGGACAGATTACAGGTAACTAATTTCTGTGTGCCTGATACAGGTAGTAGATGGATGGCTATCACTGACCCTGTGAGATACTACCATGATAGTGAAGAGTGGCTATAAGCTTGGCGACTATCATTGCAATCAGAACATTTACATGGGAAACATTCAGCCACAAGTAAGAAGTTGGAGTCTGAGCCAAGACTCTCATGGTTAAATTTTATAACACACCTTAGGTTTCTTTTTTCTGAACAGTTTCTAGCAACTGCTGGGAAGTAATTATCCAGTCCTGGTACCTGGTTTAGCTTCCGGTCCATAAAAAACATCAGGTGTGCCACAGCCAACCCCATATGGGGATACCAAGTACCTTGAGTGGAAGCATGGTGTCATTTTAGTGAATGTATGATATGATACAGGTCAGTAGAAAAGAATGCTGGGGACAATTAACTCCTTCAGTATGGCAATTATTCATTACTTTTTCCAGCTACCTCCGCATGATTGCAATCAACTTTCGGAAAGACATCTTGTACTGAAGAGTTAAATGAGAGATATTTTGTACCTAACCCCCCCAGCTTGAAATTTTCTCCTAACATGAAATTATTTGGTGACAGCAGGAATAAAACAGATACTGTTTCAGGTTTAAGAAGTTAACATGCCACTAATGGCAGCTTTTTGTTTATATATGGGATCTCATTAGATGTCCTTTGAGAGAAGGTGATAAGATGAAGGCGATATAACCTTTTAAATTACTGTATCTGCCAGTGTTTAGCTGGTTAGTTATGTCATAAAATGAGAAAGAGACATGTCAGTCAAAACCTTCATTTAAATTTACGTTTCATTAATACAGTCTACTACATAATGCACAAGTGCAAAACCTGGAGGTATCAAACACCTCACAGCAGAAAAATGAACATTTTTTTTTATTATTCAATTCAGTGACACAATTTTTCTTTCATTTTTGTTACAACAATATGGTAAAATCTTTTTTTTACCTTAGAACAGGTTTTAAAATGGAAGTGTTGAATATAGGCTTCATCAACTCTTCACTGCACAATGTCTCCCCCAAGCTGAATGAAAACTTCTTGGGATTCATGTTCAAGAAGTCTATAGTTGACGGCGATCTTAGAGTTCTTGTGGAGTGTTGCCTTGAGTACTGACAAGGTCGGCTTGCATTCTATGTGGATCTCTAGAATTTGACTTGTTAAACTGTGAGGTACCATGGGAACTCCTGTGACTCCATGGGAACCCCACAGGGATAATCTGACTGACTGCTGTCCTGTATTCACGTACTGAGAGTGCTGTCAAGTGTGGAGAAGAAACATATGACTTCTTCCTAGTACGTATTGGAGTACCACAGGGATGTGTTCTTGCTCACCGCTTTTCAACACATGCATGGATTGGGTACTTTGCCGGACTGTGAGTCAAAGTCACTGTGAAGTATCAATTAGCAATTTCAGGGTTGACTTCATTGATGATGCAGTTATCCTAGCAGAGTCACTGCGGATACTATTGAGTACCCTCAAGGAATTTCTTAAAAGTGCAAAGCCACTGGGCTTAGTCTCCTGGGCCAAAACCATGGTCAGAACATTTCGTGGCTTGGTGAATGAAGCAGCCCAGTTTGTCCAAGCATGTGAAGAGAATGTGGAAGTCATGGAACAATTCAGTTATCTTGGTAGTGTGGCAAATAACAATGGAAAGTCAAATGATGCGATTTCTCATCGCATGTCAAGCATATGGGGTTATGAATTCACTCAACTCGAGTACTTGGTATTGCTGTTATTTGTGTAGAAGGACAGATATTCGCATCTTCATGGCATTCATGCTGTCTGTCTCACTCGTCTGTCTCACTCTATGGATGTGAGACATAAATGCTAAAGAGAGGCTTCAAGCGGCAAACTGACTCCTTTGGTACTAAGTGTCTTTGCAGGATCATGGGATATCACTGATTCAACTGGGTATGCATCGAGCAGCTACCATTCTTCTTGAGACTGAATCGAGGTGTAGACCCACGTAATACATCAGCGCCAACTTTTGCTATATAGGCACATGGCCCACTTTCCTCAGGGTCGACCCTGCTCACAGGGTGATTTCTGAGAGTAGCTAGGGTGAGAAGTGGTTGGAAGAAGTTGAGGGAGCTGTTGCCTCTCCTGACATTGAGAGGACTCTCCCTACGTGCTCAGGGGTCTTTGTATGCAGCATGTGTTAGGAGTGTGATGCTGTATGGTAGTGAGACCTGGGCTTTAAGTAAAGGAAGAGGATATTCGCTGGCTCAAACATACAGAAATGACAATGATTAGGTGGATGTGCAGTGAGTCTCTTCGTGCAAGGCCTAGGGGGGCTGGGTTTACGATGCAAGAGTTGAGAGGTAGGATGGGACTAGAGTGTATTGGTGTGATGAGGAGAGGTAGATTGAGATGGTTTTGGTATGTGAAGAGGATGGGTGATGATAATTGAGTGCAGAAGGTGAGAAGTGTTAATGCTGGGGGTGGGGTTGCCAGGAGTAGACCGAGAAAGACGTGGGACGAGGTCATTAAGTGGGACCTGAGGGGTAAGGGACTGACCATGGAGGCTGCCATAGATCGAGCAGCATTGAGAGCCGCCATTAGGTAACCAAGGCTGACGCATGCAAGCATGTCAAAGCCTTGAAAAATGAAACGAATGAAACAAAACCCAGGGTGCAGGACACCAAAGGAAAGGTCACAGAACTCAAGGCTGAGGTTGATTACTCATGTTGAGATGCTTAGAGGGGAGAAGTCACTGCCTGGAGGGTTGCATGAAGGAACCTGCGTGGGTGGAGTCAGAGGGTGAGTGAAGCTATACACCTCACAGAATTTGTCCTCCTCCTCCATAATGATGACGATGATGGTAGCAAGTCTTAGAAAAGGTTATGTTCTTGGAATGGGGTGTTTAAGGAATACTGTATATGCCACAAAACTTGCCTGATACAGTAACCAAATGACTGGAGACAGAATTAAACATAATCCCTCAGTCTACGATTCAATACTGATATTTTTATTTGATGACTCATATCAGGAAACCTTCTGTTTACATCTATCATACAGTATTAACACAAGGATGGTACTGAAAAACAGGTGGAACAAGACAGTACAAAAGATCAGTTGTGCTAAATGTTACAAGCTGGATATAACTACAGTTACAGATTTAAAAAAAAAATTCATGACCATATGCCTTATTATACAAGTAACGGCAATGTGTCTACATTCAATCTGCCAATCCTTCAAGCTTTATTACTACCCTACAGCCACCAGAATAAAGCACCTTACAACCCTTGCAGCCTAACACAGCACCAGAAGCCATTGTCTTACCCTCGAAAACTCCTCCCCCTTTTATAAACTGTAAATAACCAATCAGAGGTACAGTACATACTGGTGGTACATAGCAGAACCAACTGGATGAAACATGAAGCAGTAGAGATTGAAGATGTGATATTTACAACTCCAATGTATTTAGCAATGTTCTGTTTCTTTGCCAAAATTTACCTCTTACATACAGGCTAGGTAGGATGCTTATTTTGGCTGCAGTTAGACAGTTTTATTTAGTTGACTGAAGCACTATGCTCAAGGATTTTATTGTGGCTAACAATCGGATCATTTTCTTTCTTCTGATGCTGCAAGCATATTGCCCTTACAAACAAACCAGCATCAAAAAGAAAAATATTGCTGGTAAGAGAGTAGGGTATAACTGCCATGCCATAATGCTGCTAGTAAATAATCTGAATGGTGAATGAATGAATGGATGTGTGGTCCGTTTCATAGGGGATGCCGTTCTTTAGTTCTCCTACAATCACAGTCTTTCCTTTTCCACTCTTTGTCACACCACTTATGGAGGAGAAAAACAGGGTACGATAATGATGATGAATAGCTATTACTCAATATTTTCTGGTGGAAAATTATTTTTGTCTTCCATTCTACAATAAAATGGGAAATCAAGCTGAAATTCCATTTTCATTTTCAAAGGCAGACTGAACAGTATAAACAATTTGTAAATGGTACTCCCATTTTCTTTCCTTTAAAAAATCAAATAATAATATTACAATTACTGTGGACTAGATATACTACAACTGCAGCTCATGCTGACTTCCAAGATTATGGGAAAACAATGGAATCTAATTCAAGTATGCAAATGATGTCACAGATCAAAAATTCTGCAGTGAGGAATAAAATAAAAGAGGGAAATATTGAGGCAATGTTGCTTATGACGTACATGACAATGTACTCTGTATATGGCCTGATAACAAGCATGAGAGAAGAGGAAGTACAAAGACTAAAAATACCAGTACTACAAAGACTAAATATAGACTAGTATCTTTTGTACATGGGAATGGGAAGGAAAGAAAAATTCTGTGTGGATGATGGATGGATGGATGGATGTATTTTTTTTTTTAGAATACCAGTGGTTTATGATACCTCACATTCACATGGATGGCTTTTCTGCTATCCAAACTGAGAAAAGTACGTGAGGATAAAGTAATCTGGAGGTTGTTTTGTCATGGCCAAATCCTGAAAGGAGGTTTCCAGGAGTAAGCAAGGCATCAAAGATGATGATGAATGGTGACGGCCAGAGGTGTACAGTGACTGCATAACATAACATTAACCTCTTCAAACCAATGACAGATTTTATCTTTTTCTTGCCAACTACAGACAATTCTACTCAGTTTTGTAAACTATCCTTTTCAACAGGAGACAGCTTCCCTAAACTAAATAAAATAATCTGGTGATAGCAAGAATAAAATGCTGAAATACATCATCAAAGTGAAGGGGCTAAGAAAATTATAATGAGTCCGGCTGTTCATGAATGCTTTTGAAAAGTTAACTTGACTGTCAAATCTCAAGCTTTGGTACAGTACAAAAGGAATTTTGCTCAGCAGTGAAATGACATTTTATCAGACAGTTCTGCTTAGTCTTAGCACTGTACTGTAATTTTTTATCACAGATACTTCAGTTAAGTGCTATTAATCTGAAATACAATACAGCATTCATAAAATACATGCACAGTACAGGTCAACCTCGCTGTAGATACGATCGGGTTACACTCCTGGAAAACCTATCAGATGACGATCAACCATTCAGAAAGGCCATTATACTCGTAACATGGATTCAATGGGGATACATTCTTAGCCAATGGCCAACCACCATACATATGCCTAAAAATAAGTTTCCAACTCATTTAAACTGATTTCCTGTCTGGTCCAAGTTGTCATCATGGTCCCACCCCTCAAAGACTGCAGGATAGTTCATATCCCAGGGCATTCAGTATTCTCAAGAGCAGGCAGATCAGGTGAGGATGGGTAAGGGGGAGAGTGAGCAGGCATTGCAGGTGGTGCTGAGTCAGGCGAGGCAGACGCCACAGAGGCAGGTGAGAATGACTGATGCCAATATGTGCAGTTTGATGAAGACTTTTTGGCTGTCATTTTTCCAATGTCCTGCATGTTTTTTTTTGTTTTTTTTAAATGCAAGGAAGAAGGAACCAAAGGCCACAGGACTGCAAAACTGTTCCCTCTAAGAACAAACAAAAACAATACAAAAAGAGAGCCAAATTCAAGATCCACTGTTCATTTTGAGATGCCTGGACACATTGCATTTGAAGGACTGGAGATCATAGGAAGTAGGAAATACAGACAAACGAAGACAGTTCCAGAGTTGATCGGTTGCATAAATGAATGACTGGGAATAACGGTTAACTCTTGCATTACAGAGTTGGACAGAAAAGGGATGAGAGGTTGTTGCTGGATGGGTGCTATGTGCCCGTCGTAGAGGTGGAGGGATGCAAGCAAACAGTTCAGGGGAACAGTAGCCATTGAAGTAGCGATAGAAGAGAGATAAAGATGCAACAGTGCGGAGAAGAGACAGAGGTTGAAGGGAGCCAGTAAGAAGAGGAGAGTTAATGAGATGAAAAGCCTTTGACTCCACTCTATTGAAAAGGGCTGCAAGTGGGGAGCCTCCCCACACATGACAGTTGTACTCTAAACAGGGGAGAATAAAACCCGTGTACAAAGTCAACAACTGTGCAGGGGTAAAGAAGGTTCGGAGTCAGCTTAGCACACCTAATCTCCTGGAAGCAGATTTCACAAGAGATGTAATATGTTCCTCCCAAGATAAATCCCTAGTGAATGAAACCCCAAGCTTGTTCAAGGATGATGCAGGAGCAAACTGTACATTATTAAACATCAGTGGGTACTCCTGTGGAAGATTCTGGCGGGTTGATAGGTGTAAGAATTGTCTTTGATGCATTAAAAACAACAAGATTATTTTTACCCCAGTCAAATATACGAGCCAAGTCAGACATTAGGTGTGCCATAGCTTCATCCCTTGTTTGCTGAAGTAACTGCTGAGACAGACGTTGCGGGAACCGAAAGGAAAGGTGAAGGGTAGAATCATCAGTGTACGAGTGGATAGGGTTAAAGGTACAGCTTAGAAGGTCATTGATGAATAAAAGGAAGAGAGTTGGTGATAGGACAGAACCCTGAGGAACACCACTGTTGATAGATCTAGGAGAAGAGCGATGGCCGTCTACAACAGCAGCTATAGAACGACCAGAAAGGAAGCTAGAGATGAAGGCACAGATAGGAGGATAGAAACCGTAAGAGGGCAGTTTGGAAATTAAAGATTTATGCCAGACTCGATCGAAAGCCTTTGAGATGTCAAGTGCAATGGCAAAGCTTTCGCCAAAGTCCCAAAAGGAGGATGACCAGAAGTCTGAAAGGTAGGTGAGAAGATTGCCAGTGGAGTGTCCCTGACGGAACCCATACTGACGATCAGAAAGAAGGTTGTGATAGGAAAGATGCTTTAAAATTTTTCTGTTAAGAATAGACTCAAACACTTTTGAAACACAGGATGTTAAAGCAATTGGACGATAGTTAGAGGGTTGGGAATGGTCACCCTTCTTTGGGACTGGCTGAATGAGAGCAAACTTCCAGAAAGAAGGAAAGGTACAAGTTGATAGACAAAGGCAAAAGAGTTTACCTAGGCAGGGTGTAAGCACAGAAGCACAGTTCTTGAGGACAACAGGAGGGACCCCATCAGGCCTTGTTAGTACTGAGACCAGTGATGGCTGTAAATACATCAGCAGAAGAAATTTTAATGTCAGCCATAAGGAAGTCAGTGGGGGGAAGTAATGGAGGAACGGCACCGGAATCGTCTAAGGTGGGATTGGAGGAGAAAGTCTGAGTGAAGAGATCTGCTTTATCAGTAGGAGAAACAGCTACAGAGCCGTCAGAGTAGAAAAGAGGAGGGAAGGATGATTAGGTAAAGTTGTTAGAAAGGTTTTTGGCAAGGTGCCAGAAGGAGCGTGAAGAATTCGACTTGGAGAGTTGAGAACATTTAGTGCGGATGAAATTATTTTTAGCAGAACGAAGAACAGACTTAGCACGATTCCGGGCAGAAACATAAGAAAGATGTGATTCAGGGGTGGGTTGGCTCAGGTACCTTTTGTAGGCCCTCTCCTTGTTGCGGACAGCATTAGAACAAGCGTGGTTAAAACAAGGCTTTGATGGCCTTGGCTGGAAGAGGAGGTGATGCTTGTCTGCCTGACAGCTCTCTTCTTTGCTGCATACCTGGTACATTTCCTGGTAGCAGTGAAGACCTCATTCAATCATGTGGAAAGCATTTCCACTCCTGGCTGTGCTGGGGGTCTTTCTCCTGCATCGGGGTGAGCCCTTGTTGAACATGCCAAGGAACTCTCGCATAGGCTTAATGTCGAGCATCCATACTAGTTCTTCTTCTTCCACTGAGACTTCAATGGATGCTCACTCCTGCTCCAAATTCATTCAGTCTTTGTTGCTCAGCTCCTCCCTGTGACTCTCAAGCAGCGCCCCCACATCCTCCTTGTCCACCTCATTTCCTAGTGGAAAAGTCTCAGGATGTCTCGGCAAATGTCGGAGACTTAGGAGAAGCCAGAGAAGCCATGGACACACTCTGGACAGATTTTCTTTCAAACATTCATCATGGACTGCTGCACTTCATCCCAGGCAGTGGCCATGTACTCAATGGCATTTAAGATGATGTACCCATGCCAAAAGTCCTTGATGGTGGGCTTGTCCTCCCCATCGGTGGCATGCAGGAGCTGTCGCACAGTTTCATATTAGTAGTAAGCTTTGAATGTTGCAGTCACCTCCTGGTTCATCGGTTGGAATGGGATGAGGTGTTGAGACAAATACATCACCTCTACATAGTCCACCCAGTCATCTATAGTCAGAGGGTGATTTGGGAAACTGTCCACAACAAGGAGGAGGCAGGTGTTCTTATGGCAAGTAGTCATGATGGATAGCTGAAAGACAGTCTGCTATATAAAGTAACTCTGGCACAGCAACGTGGCCAACCATGCCTTCAGGCTGGATTTCCATTACTTTCAGACTGTCTTTCATGTAGTCTTTGATCACCCTGTGGTTCCTAGTATGGTAAACGAAGTGAACCTTGCATTCTGAATCTCCCTCGATATAATGGGCATAGATCCTGGGAGTAGGATATATCCTCCTCCCCTACAACTGGACTATAAGTGGGGGCAGGGGGGTTATTCTATGTAATCATCCCTCCTACAATTCAAGGTATCTTGAAAGAATGCAACCTACATTTCCCCTCTGAGTACTGGTATTTATAAGCTTGACACTGAAAAAGCAGTTATTTCTTTAAATTAAATATATTGGCAACTGACTGACTGGAAGCCTCATTATTTTTGCCTCTTTTTCTTTAACCCCCTCGGGCCCAATGATGCAAAAAGAGTCAAAATGGTGCTAGGCTGAAGAGGAACCGATGACGCACTATGATGCACTTGTCAGTGTTGGTCTGAAGGGATGCTGATTAGGCAATTTTGGAGAAAAATATTCACCAAAACTTAAGTTTTAGCATGAAGTGTATCAATCTTTGCTGCGTCATAGGGGAGGGTGTCTATTTCAAGGCCGACACTCTCAAATAATCGGTTTTCTCTCGGCTTTCAGTGGGGGGGGGAGGTGCGCATGCATGCAATTTTGGGTGATTTACTCAAAAACTATTGGTCATTTCAAAATCCCAAAGCCACCACGTGAAAGCCCATGAAATTCTGCATACAGACATATGCTTAGCTCTTGCATGGTGTGGGGAAAAATATTGCAGTATCATGTTGCGAAGTTATTGGGAAACACAGTATACTCACTGCATTTTGGTACATTCACTGCACTTCTACTCACCAGTTTTGTGTTTTTATAAGCTTATTGTATACACATCAGCAAAAATTGTGGTATACAGTTTATACCAATATAACTAATTTCTGGGGCAAATAAAATCCATGGGAATGTTTTCCTTTGTGCATGAGTCCAGGCTGCCCTCGCGGCATTTTCTCTGATCATGTGACATAAACTTACAGTAAACTTCAGGTGCATGAAGGGGTTAAATTAAAGCATCACAAGAACAAAGTGCCTGAATTCCTTCAGCCCAGGAGCATTTTTTTTCCTTTTATTCTGGGTAATGCTAGGCAACTTCATTCAACTTAGGAAAGATGTATGACTACCTCAATCATCTCATCAGCCCATAAACATCATCTTCATACTATTCAAGCCAGTGTTTGAAGATGTGTCCTGGCTAAAGAGATAATGACTTCCTAGCACCGTACAGAAAAACACTAATGACTTGATTCAATAATTTTGATTTAATCAGTGATACCAATAAAAATCAAGAGAGTACTACCATATAGTGTATACTAGGGTTATGACTAAAAAACTTTTTTCAAAACTTTCATTTCCTGATGTTGCATTTGATGAACTTTTACCCATAGATCACTTTTATGAAGTTCATTTCATTGGATCATGAAAAAACTTCCCGCACCTAGCACCACATCACTTTTAAAAATACATGAGAATACAAAATACTATTTACAAAATAACGTAACAAGAAAAGAATTAACAAGTATCAAGAAATAACAAGGAAATATATACGAATGAATATTGCTAAAATATATTATTAAACAATAATTAAAAGAAATAAAAAAAAACAAAGGTAAAATAGATAAAATTGTTTGATCAGTGGCCCTTTAGTGTTAAATCTGTGAACTCATTTCTATTGTTTACATTATAAGTGGGTCACACTGACATTAACAGTGCACTGCATATTATTTGTAAGGGATCTCAATATTAGTTGTACTGTAATTGCTATTGTTGTTTTGTATTATTAAATTGTTGAATTTTAAAAGGACTGCATTTGTCGTCCATTGCAGCCAGACTGCTTTAGGACTTGCAACAAGCAGCTTAACCAAACCGATTTGATGTTTAAAACTGTGTAAATGTATACTGTATAGCTGTTCAAATCACATCATTCATATCATTCATACAATATTGCTTTCTTTGCAATATTGCTGTGGAAAATTTGCTGTTGAGTGCTGCTTTTTGGAAATATGTCCTTGCAAAGTAAAATGTCAAAATCAGCAGTGGAACAGTATGATGATTTGCAAAATGCATATATGGGAACAGAAGTGATACCAGGGTATGAGAACCTTGGCTGGAGAGATGATTTTAAATTCCTTTTTGAGCTTTGTGAAGCATACAAGTTTTACAAAACGGAGGAAAAATAGCCTCACATCAAATGGCACAAGCTGCCATCACTTCACAGTGCCAGGTGGAACTCATGAGGAATTTTTGCACTTATTGCATTGTTCCTTCTTCCTAATTGGCGAGAACAGCTGGGGGTTACTTGCAATTTCATTGCAACTACATGGTCGCGGGCCTGGTTTTCTAACCAACACTATTCAGAGACTGATTATGAAGACCTGTTGTCAGCAATATCCAAAGATAAGTGTCCCAAAGCTGTGAAATGCTTCTCTACTCACTGGAAAAAGGCACCATCAGTGCTTGATGTGCCTCGCTCCAACATAGTAGCTGAGAGAGCTGTAAAGTTGATGGAGGAGGTTCGTTCTACTTGCAAAACAGACAAGTATCTTAACAGCAAATTTATTAACACTAATACACAAATCTGAAAAAAAAACTATTAAAAACACTACAAATGCTATATGTACTCATTTTCATGTATTCCTCATGTGTATTGTATGTAAAATTGACATGTTATAATAAAGAGTGTTTGAGAAGCTAGGTGTTTTAATGTGAAATATGAAACTGTCTTAGGTGTGGGAGGTTTTTTCAAGGTCTGGCAAAATCAAAGTCATTTTTGTGAGTTTTAGATAAAAGTTCATCGTTCAGAACCCCAGGCTAATAAATTTGAGATTTGTCATAACCCTAGTGTATACATAATTCAGAATCTACCTATTAACTACTGGTAGTTTCTACTTGCCCACTCTGTACACTAAATTTATCCTGAAATGGAACAAATATAGGGTTTTTTGTATGCTTCCACATGTGGTAACTCCAGGCCATGTTATTAGCACAACCTTCCCCACATATATTACATTTAAAAGGCTTGGGTTCTTCAGGAGCTTTGCACTTGTGGTTTTCCAAGAAGTGAAGTGAAGAGTACTTTTTTTTACAGACACCACACTCATACTGCTTAGATTTGCCATGAGTTGCATAATGCCGCTGAAGATCACACTTCTGAAAAAAACTTCTACTACATATCTCACACCTGTGAGGCTTATAACCACTGTGAGCAAGCCTGTGCCTTCGCAAGGCACTGATGTGTGACAAACCTGCACCACAAAGGTCACATTTATAGGGTTTAGCTGCCTCATGGCTATCTGCATGTTCAAGGAGTTCCTCTTTGTATACAAATTCCCTATCACACACTGCACATTTGTATGGTTTATCTGGAATGGCACATGACATAACATTTGATACAGTATTGTCTGACTCCATCTGATCATTCATAATGTAAGTACTGTTATCTTTGATATGATCATTCATGTGTTCATCAAATGATGCTTTGGTATAAAAAGCTCGGCCACAGACACGGCACCTTGTTTCCATGTTAGGTTCTAGTCTACGTTTTCTCTTAAAGCATCCATTCTGTTCTTCATGAGGTATTATTTGAGTGACCATATCCATAGTTTGTGGAATGTGATGTGACTGAAGTGTAGGTGGTGGTTGTAAGGGCCCAAGCATCCCTAATGGAAATGAATTATTATGACACTGTGAAGTGGGAAGACATTGAGGACCTACAACAGGTGGTTGGTGAATAGGTGGAGGAGGTGGAGGGGCTGGGCCTGGGGCAGCCTGAGGCAGGGGTGATGACAATGGCGAGGATGATTTGGGGCGTCCTGTTAAGTTCAATGGAGAGCATCTTGCACCATTAATGGTTAAATTGGAGGGTTCTGTCTGTGGAGAATAGGTGTACTGAAAACCTTGTTCCATATGTGAGGAGACCTCCAGATCTTCAGGATTGATTGGAGTGTTGCCCACTCGGATGTCTAGTTGTGGTTCAAAAGCACAGGGACTAAGTGACAAGGATTCAAGGTTGAACTGCCTCCAGTGGGTATTGATGTGAGTCATCACTGCCACAGCATCAGGGGGGAGATCTAGGCCACAGAAGCGACATCTTTCACCAACTGGGGCTCCGTAACCTGCCATGCTTTATTCAGTTCTGGAAGAATTTAAGCATGGGTTAATATAAAGGCAAGCACAACATTCCAGTGCTGCAGATACATTAAGAAATAACAGTGATAAAAGTTAAACTGACATTCAGACAAAAGCTATAGTACAAGTCATCTGATATCTAAGTACAGTACTGTAGCTGTTAATAAGAATTTATATTACTGTATATGAAGACCCACCATCTAGTTACATACACTGTACAATATGATTTCCTTTTGCTCCCTCTCTGAAGACATCCCGAAGAAGAAACATCAAGCCACACAGGCTATGACATCAACTAGCTAAGGTACACGTTTTAAATGGTGACAAAAAGAACCGTCCTAGTCTCAGAGAGAGCTGGGGAAAGGATGTACAGTCTTTTGTCAAAAGAGTTCACGAGGCATGGAAACCTTTCTCCTGCATCACCTGTGTCTTGCCTGCATGTTACAACTGAGTGCCATAAGATGCAGTTCCCATGTTCCCTCTCATCAGGGATGAAACACCAATCTTTAATATCTTCAGTATGATGAAGTACTTTTAATTTTATTACTGCTATTACCAAACTAATCTATTCAAACTGGAGGATGTAGTCACAGCACTAATAAATCCCTTCACTATTTAAGGCCCTTCTTATTGCTGTATTGTTTATAAAGGTTCTAACATGCTTGTATGCATCTTACAAACTCTAATATAATTATCCTGTGACAATCCAAGCCATATGAATAATAGGCAATCATAGAGATGAGAATAAGAAAGCTTCATCTGACTACCACCTCTTCTTGCCTCTACTTTTTGTCTAACTTCCACTTGATGTGTTCATCCCTGTCATGAGACAACCCAGTTCCTTGGGAGTGTCAGGAGTCTTCTGTGCCAGATATAACATATGTTTTATTTTTTTCATGCAATTTTTGGGATTTTATACATGGAGCCAAGTAGATCACATGGTATGTCATGGACACACCATGGTCCCAGCCTCTTCTGTTGTGATCTAGAGGTTAGACACAGTTTACTGTATATTCCTCATCATTTATTAGCTGGCTAGACAATCTGGTCACTCACATACATTTACAGCAGTCATTAAGCATTGCCTTTAAAGATAAATTATTCTTTTTCTAAATCATAAGCCATGTAGCACCCTAAGTTACATAACTTGAACAATCATAACTTACCCAGTATGGTATCTAAAATTACTGAGATGTTCTTGACAAGGTCCCTACACTTGGTTTGTTTTGATAAATGACTCCACTTGCATTTGTACCTCATACACTCCTAAATAATACATTGCTGTGCCATTACTAGATTGTTATATCTGATCTATCTATTTATTCCCAGACGCCTCAATCCTATAAGGGGTGGTCACAAACAAATTGCCTCCATGTCGCTCTGTCCCCCACCATTTCACTGCCCTGCTCCCAGCTCACACCCCCCTCTCTCATATACCTTTCCACTCCATCCTTCCAACTCATCCTTGGCCCCCTCCTCCCTCTCCCCACCTCCATCTCACTCACATACACTCTCCTCATCAGTCTCTCACTCTCCATCCTCTCCACATGGGCAAATCACCTTAATGTGTTTCTCCTAATGCTTCCTATCACATCCACATCCACACAACAACCCTCCCAGCCTAGCTTCCTAACTCTCAGTAATAAGCTGGCCTCCATGTATGATATTTTTTTCAATTTTTACAAGGCTTGGGTTGAAGGAAGCTAAGGTTAGGACTGAAGTACAGTACAGGTATGTAGCATCTTGGTTTTCGTTGCCTTGTTACGTTTGGTTTGTCAGACCACACACAGGGTTGCCCAATAAAATTTCAATTACCAGGGTCACTCTACCTGGGGATTTTTATAAACTTAACTCTGAATGCTATACATGAAGATTTAGAATGCACAAATATTTTGCCAACGTCTGCCAGTATCCGGCCATATTTAAAGCCTAACACGCATTTTTAAATTTGAAAGCCGGATGTCAAACACAAGTGAGGTTAGGTTGGGTTAGGTTTGGTTTGGTTAAATCATTAAGTTTCCTATTGAACTGACACAGAATACACTGATGTGTCCAGTTGAAGTGATGGTTGGTTGACAATGCAGCCAGTTGGTGAGATCGTCAGTAAACACTGCCGTGGGCAACCTGGCCGCTTCCTTAATTACCCCAAAATAGGTATACTTTGTCTTTTTCCAATCAAATCTTGCAGGCACAATTCAGCAGTTAACTGTGTTGAATATGTACCAGATACCCTTAGATCGTGAGTTTATTATATAAGTGGAATCGACGTGCCCGTTTGGTAAAGAATTACCGCATTTTTTTTTTTTCTACAGGCATGGTCATATCACGTTGTCTGAAATGTTATGTCTTGTATGATGCCCTAAGGCTGCAGTGATGTAGCAGGGTTCACCTAATTTGGCTGAACTGATATAAACGGGAAACTAGCACATACACTGGAAACTTATGGCCGTTACAGACTCGTCACTTCCGCTGCTCTACAATTGGGATTCATTATATTCAAGTAAACTGTACATCAACCAGCCCTCTCACCTTTGCTGCATTTCGAATACAAACATTACACAAATGACAACTGCCAAGGTTTGTTTACATGTCGTTCGTGACGTCACGCTATTTTTCTATTAGATGTATATCTAGAGTACCTTTAGCTATAATCATGGTCATTTTATATATAATATGGAAAAATTTCATATACTGATCGAGGGGCTAATTCATATTCGAGTCTTGGTTCTAAGAATAGAAAACTTTTACATGTCAAAAAGTCTATATTTCTATATAGTAACCGAATCAGATTATTTGAGTCAATATACGTATGCGTTTAACATTATCTTACATAAAATATTCTGTCAGGGGTCATATGTCTAAAGAAACATCCACTGTGGCACTGCCAGCTGGCGCTCGGAGGCGTCGGGATTGCGCGCGTTACCGCCGTTCTTTCGAACATACTGCTCACAATTTTAGGAGATTATGTCGAGCGTAAAATTGTGGGCGGTGGTGAGCCTGGTGGGCGTGGCTGCAGGTGTATGGGGCGTGGCAGAGGAGCAGTGTCACACCTTTGCTGGGGGCGCCGTCTACCCAAACACTGAAGGACGGGCGTCGGGACACAACTTGCAGTGGACTAAAGCAATGAGTGGGTGTCAAGCGTTCATTACAATTATTTTGTGATGGCTTATAAGTTCACAGCACCATCTTACGTAATAAATATCATGCCAATGTTGTCATATGCTATTAACTACCATTATGGCATGTCACTCGTCTGCGTATGCTATACGGTATGTGGTACCGATACCGCAGCCATTTGGACAAGTTCCCACATGCAGAGAGTTCAAGGTTATTAAAGTCAAGGGGGTCAGGGGAAACTAAGCCCCCCTATTTGAATAAGGTATGTTACGTTAAGCTGGATCATTAGGTTTCGTTCAAGGGAACTGTCCAAACGACAACTGTGCTGGTGGTGGGTCTGGTGGCTGCTGTGCATGTTTACTAGAGCGAAGAATTTTGGGAAACTTTTTCATCCAACACCGCCCCTGATAACGTTTAATACCTACTACACCCCACCTCCAAGACAGTTTTATTTTCCTCAGGAGATACTTTTTGAACCAGATGGATTAGATGCAGCCTTTGTGAAACACCAGAATGAGAGGAGGTTTCCATAAAGCTTAAACAAACAAAAAAAGCTACTTTATTTGTAACAGCTTAATTTTGGTATACATGGTTCAGGTTTGATGGTCAGCAAACTTAGTGTCTGATAGGATACAAAAGCATGTTAGTGTCAATTGGGATTTATAATCACTATGTAAAACATCAATCCTTGTCAGTTGTTGAGTTATCCCAGTCAGTCTGGCTGAACAAACCTATCAACTGCTGACAAGCAATCACCTCTGCAGGGCTGTTCGCTTGATGTAGTGTTTCCTACTTCTTCCTTCACCTATATTATTCTTTTGCTATGTATGCCCTCTGCTTTTCCCAAACCTCCCATCCCTTCTGTCATTTTTTGTTCTGAGTGAGAAGCCTAATGGTTTTCTGTGCCCCAGAAAACCATTTACATTGCTGGGTGGTAACGATATAATCAGTTAATGAGGTGGTGAAACCTGCTGTGGTATGGTACCCATGGTAACTGTGTGTAGAGAAGCAAACATGGTGTCCATCGAGGAACCAAACCTCCACACCCTTCTCCATGTCTACAGTGATAGGGTACTGTCTGCTGCAAGAGAACATTGGTTCACAGCAGTTCTCGTCAGTAATACATATTGTCAATATTTTAGTATCATAAGTGTTGTAAAAATGTTGGTGCCAGATTCACAGACAATCATAAACTCAGTTCCCAGTCATAACTAGGATTTGCTTTGCAGGAAAAGCAAGTGAAATGGGAAGATTCTGTGCTCACCCTTCCTTGACCTGAGTGCACAAAACTAACAATATTTATGAGAAGGAACTGATCATAAGTTTGTGAATCTGTGTCCAAGGTTCAAGTTTTCTTATATAGATATATACTAATTCCATAGTAAAATAGTTACAGGCAGCCCTATAGAGCCTGTTAAGCTACATAGCCATACAGCCAACTTAAAAAGACTGGTGATCTTTTAGGAATGTTTTCAGTATTCTTTGTCAGTACTTTAAGCATGGACTTGGTGGTGAATGACCAGGAGAGCTCTCATGCGTATAACTTCTATCTATCTACCAGACGCCTCATTCCTGCACGGGGTGGCCACAAACAAATCACCTCCATGTCACTCTGCTTCCTGCCATTTCACTACCACGCTCCCAACTCACACACCCCTCTCTCATATACCTCTCCACTCCATCCCTCCATCTCATCCTCGGCCTCCCCCTCCCTCTCGCCCCCTCCACCTCACTCACATACACTCTCCTCGTCAGTCTTTCACTCTCCATCCTCTCCACATGCCCAAACCACCTAAACGTGTTTCTCCTAACGCTTCCCATCACGTCCTCAACCACACCACAATGCTCCTTCACTTCCTCATTTGTTAGTCTGTCTCTCCATGTGACTCCACATGCTCCTCTCAAATAACTCATTTCCACTGCTCTCACTCTTGACTTCTGTCCTTCCAACAGGGTCCAAGCTTCACTTCCATATGTTAGAGTTGGTATCACAATACTGTCATGTAACAACTTTTTCACTTCCATGCTCACCTCCCTGTTTCTTATCACCGCTTTCAACGAACCAGCAACCTTCCTTCCCTGCTGCACCCTTTCGAGCACTTCACCCTCCAGACTTCCATCCTTACTCATCACACTGCCCAAGTACTTAAATTCACTCACATTCTCCATATCCTTCCCATCCAATCTCACTGTACATTCACTGGCTGCACTTCTCTCAAAGACCATCACTTTACTCTTCCCTACATTCACCTTTAGATTCTGTTTCTTACACACTCTCCCACACTCATCTACCAAGCCTTGCAGCTCCCCTTCGTCTTCGCTCAACAACACAGTATCATATGCAAACAACAGTACAGGGAGTTTCTAAACACTGCCCTCTCTCACTAGGGCCGATCCAACATCCACTGCGTATAACTTACAGTGGCATTTTTCTCCTTAAGTATAACTTAATTATCACAGTAACATGTTTAAAAAGTTGCAGAAGGACATAACTGTGAATATATCATTAAGCAACCTCGTTAGTATTACAAACAGCACTGTTTGTAATAATGATGAGGCTGTTTAGACATAATTTTCTCATTTGGCAAAATTATGTCTACCATTTTGGGCTTCCAGGTCAATTTGGTCCAAAGGACAATCCGTCACCATTGGTTTTGTTCTAACTAACCTAAGTTTAATCTAGCAGTCCAGCCTAGTCTAACTTAATCTAACCTAATATTGGTTAACCTAACCAGAACAACTTGAAGACAAATGGCTTTAGAGGCTGAATTGATCTGCTACCCCTTGTAGTCCGCCACTGCTGGTGTAAATATATGTAGCCTTAGTGTCTTTTGTAGCATATAAGTTATTTTTGTGGATGTTGAGTGTCATAATGAAATACACAATTATTATACTAAATCCCTTTCATAAAATTTTCAGCATTTGTTAATGGATACTCTCTGAGACTTCATCTGACACGGCATCCCTTGATATTTTCACGAAGCTCTATTACTCTTGCAGTATGTGTACTGTTGATATGTATGTAGCAACAGTTCTCTGGTTAATTATTTTGATGTTTGAGCCCTGTCAATTTTGCTGAGGTTTTGAAATTCACCTGATTCTTGTAGAAGAAAATGTATAGCTACTGGGTATCAGTACTGTACTTTGGGTGCATTTCTGAGTTTCTTGCATTTTCTGTCTATCTGTTGCCAGATGCCTGATGCCTTAATCCCATAAGGGGTGGCCACAAAGAAATTGCCTCCATGTTGCCCTTTCCCTTGCCATTAAGCTTCCCTGCTCCCAGCTCATACCCTCATCTCTCATATACAGTCTGTCCTCATCTAACACGGTTAATTGCTTCCACACCCCTACCTTGTTAGAGAAATTTTGTGTTAGAGGGACTCTTGAAACCACCTATTTCCTTCTGTACTCCTGCCCAAAGTCCACTTTTTCCCCCTTGTGGTGCAAAAATTTTTATACCTCCCAATTTGAACCTCCTAGAAAGCATTAATATGGTTCAAAAAATTATAAAAGTGTATTATTACAGTTAAAAGCCACATTTTATTTACCTTATGGGAGGATAAGAGGAGACACACTATGCCAGAGAGGACTCGGTAGAGGGGAGAACACTGGTTAAAATCCTTCAAAGTCAATAGCACTTATAGCACTTTTCACATCATCATCTATGCTATGGCTGGGTATTTCAAAAGCAAGAATGCTGAAGCGTGATTGGCTGGGCAAAAAACCGTGTTAGCTTCATCAATGGCTGTGTTAGAAGGGATATTGATTCCGGAAAATTGTACCGTGTTAGACCATTTTCGTGTTAGGGAAAACCACGTTAGGCGAGGATAGACTGTATCCTTCCACTCCATCCCTCCATCTCATCCTTGGCCACCCCCTCCCCCTCCCCCCCTCCACCTTACTCACATACACTCTCCTCGTCAGTCTCTCTCTCTCTCCGTCCTCTCCACCTGGCCAAACCAGCTCAGTGTGTTTCTCCTAATGCTTCCTGTCACATCTGCAACCACACCACAATGCTCCTTCACTTCCTCATTTGTTAGTCTGTCTCTCCATGTGACTCCACATGCTCCTCTCAGATAACTCATTTAACTCATGCATTTTCATGGCCACTAAGAAAGCAAAACTAATTTGTGTAACTATGACACTAGTAGAAGCATAATTTAGCAAGATATGTACAGTAATTATTTTTCCTGTTCTGCCCCAGTTTAAGGGTTTTTGTCTTTCATACATACAGTACTGTACCTTGTCTACATGTACTGGAGTATGAAAACTGATACAAGGTAGGGGACAGATAAAGCAAATCCTCACTTAACACTAGATGTATTACTAATAAGTATATATTCAGAGAAAATTGTTTTAGTTGCTGTAATGTTCCGGCAAGAAAGATTATCTTCTTAAATATATATATACAGTAATGTTCTTTAAGGCAGCAGGTACTGTATCCAAATTTATATTGCTGTCAGATGTACTATTTCTGTATACTGTACCTGGTACGTCTTAAAAATTGAAGTCAGTCATCATCCTGACCCTTCTTCCAACCCATAGATGAGGTGTGATTGAGAAGCAAACCAATTGTTTTAAAGCTGTTTTTATCATAAGACAACATTTGCCATACAGTATTATTGATGACTGACTGCCTCTGAGTAATGGTGGTTGTGTTAGTTGTTTTCATTTTCAATAATACTTAAGTAAAATCTTTCATACCTGGCATTGTAATACCAACTTCCTCCACAATATGGAGTCAGTAATAAACCAAATTACTGTACTTGTACTAATGTTACAGTAACAGTATTGATCAGAATTAGAACACCACACCAGCACAAGGCAGTATATTGTGTATCATATTTTTTAAATATATTTTTAGCCTTCAACTTGTAGATTATAAGAATAGGGATTCAGACTTTCTCTTCCCAGCCATTTTAGCATTATTTCACGGGGGGAAAAAAAAGCACTCAAATGTAAAAGTGGTTGAGAAATATTTAGAAGCTATTTGATATGGCAGAGGTTTGACTGACGGACAAACAGGGAAAGTGTGCAGATTGTGTTATCATTAGACCAAACTAATTGCCACTCAAACTGTAATTAAGTGGGGATGTATGGAGTTGAGAGAGATGCTGATTGTAGGGGCTGTATTCTTGTCAGGTGAGGAAGCTCTCAGCACCTCTTAAATGATAAATTATTTTTATATTCCACCTTGCTGTGCTTTTGTATGCTAAGTGTCTCAGTCACAGTGGCTAAGTGGTCAGCTTTGCTGAATGAAAAGCTGCTGGCCCATTATCCCCAGGGTCCTGGTCCAGGCAGCTGGTGTCACTCAAGTCAGGTACTATATCCATCCTCCCTTTCTGGGTTGGTTGGTAAAATGAATACCTAGGGTAACACCAATACAAGGGGAAGTAACTGTTGAAACCTGGATAATACAGTGGCATTTGTATCCCAAGATATTGGATGAAATACCTCACCACAGACTCTATGGCCTTAGTTATAGAGATGAGCACTGCAGCTAACTGCCTTGTGGCATCTGCCCCAGTCTTTATTTTTTACCTTTATGCATTTTTGATGTCACCGTAAAGTAGATTGCATGACTAGCATACAAGAGGGTATTATGTTCCATGTGAAGAGATACACAGTATTGGCAAGGTTGAGGTGCCATATTAGGGAGCATCATTAACTCTTTCAGTCCAGTGATGTGTTTTTGTTGTAGAACAAAATCATCAGGAGAAAGCAAGAATAAAATCCGGTATAAAATATGTTCTTAGACTAAAGGGGTTCATCAGTGAGACTGTGATCCCAGGTGTTCTGCAGGGCTTAGTGGTTCGGTGAAGGAGATTAACCCTTTCAGAGAGGAAACTCCTTTTTAGTTTACTTTTGCTACATAGGCATAAAGGCAGTCTGTCTCTCCATTTGACTTCACATGCTCCTCTCAAATAACTCATTTCCACTGCTCTCACTCTTGACTTGTGTCCCTCCAACAAGGTCCAAGCTTCACTTCCGTATGTTAGAGTTGGTATCACAATACTTTCATGCAGTAGCTTTTTCACTTTCATGCTCACTTTCCTGTTTCTTACCACTGCCTTCAAAGAACCAGCAACCTTTCTCCCTTGTTGTACCATTTCAAGCACTTCACCTTCTAAACTTCCATCCTTACTCATCACACAACCCAAGAACTTAAATGCACTCACATTTTTCATTTCCTCCTCATCCAGCCACACTATACATTAAGTGACTTCAGTTCTCTCAGAGACCATAACTTTACTCTTCCCTACATTCGTCTTTAGATTCCATGTCTAACACACTCTCCCAAACTCATTCGCCAAGTCTTGCTGCTCTCCTTCTCCCCATCACAACTTTAATACAGTCCAGTCCCATCCTACCACTCAATTCTTCCATTGTAAACCTAACCCCCCCAGGTCTTGCACTGAAGGACGAACTGCACATCCACCTAATCATTGCTATTTCTGTATGTTTTAGCCTTTGAATATCCTCTTCCTTTACTGGAGACATGCACTTGATTGCAGACATTAATAATGGAATGCTGGTGATAGGGAGAGCTGGAGCTCCTTTCACTAGCTACCTAATCATCCTCCTTTGCTGACCTTTTCAGTGTGACAGTAACATGGAGAGTAGACCAGCATACTCTCCCAATCATTTCCTCTAACTATCCTATGCACTACACCACATGCGCTTTACATATCACACAACGTACCCCACTACATTACAGGGGTTGACGCCAGCATGGGCATGCGGCCAGAAAACTTTGCCCCCGCTACCTAGTGGCGGACTTTGGGGGGAGGCTTGACTGGGGTTCCGCCGGCACAGATCATGGGTCTGGGGCGAGATGGGGCTCGAACCTGTGCTAGAGGGTACAGGGCATTGCGGTTCCCAGGCTGCCGCTTCCGCTCATTAGAGAGGGGCCCGAACCTGGGAGTAGCGCCCCAGGAGGCTGCCCTATCAGTGGGTGTATAATGGCGGGGCAGTTACAGTGCCAAGCCGCGCTTGGAGGGTGTCCCTGCAGGTGTCCTGGCAGGGTGCCCCGAGGCCACTACCACAGCCACTAGTAAGCTGGTGGGCTAGGGGTCCCAGATCCATTGCCTGGACCTGGGTCTGTGCAATGGGTCGGGCCTTTGGAATGTTTACCCCCCTTTATCTTACCGACTATGACTATGAACAAAAACAAGCACCAAAGCAAGCCTGACGACAGCAAATCACCCAGGGGGTTTAGGGTGGGTTCGTGGAATGTGGGAAGTTTGAGAGGAAGAGCAGGGGAAGTTGTTGAGGCATTTAGTAGGAGGTGGGTGGATGTGGCATGTCTGCAGGAAGTCCGGTACAGGGGTGGATCAGCCAGAAAGATTGCTGGGAAGGATTGCTACTATAAG
>JAGKTI010002234.1:0-16736 GCA_018397915.1 Birgus latro | reverse complement strand
GATTATATATGAGTGTGTTGTCCCAGATGATTGGCTGAAGAGTGTAATTGTAAATGTGTACAAAGGGAAGGGTGATGCCCTGGAAAGGGGAAATTACAGAGGTATAAAGCTCTTAGATCAGATAATGAAAGTAATGGAGAGAGTTCTAGAAGGTATGATTAGAGAAAGAGTGAATATCAATGAGATGCAGTTTGGGTTTATGCCAGGCAGGGGGACCACTGATGCCATATTCATTGTTCGACAGCTTCAGGAAAAATATATTGGCAAGAAAAGGGAATTGTATTTTGTTTTTGTTGATTTGGAAAAGGCCTTTGACAGAGTCCCTAGAGAGGTGGTGAAGTGGGCAATGAGAAAGCTAGGGTTGGAAGAGTGGCTGGTTAGGGTGGTTATGGCCATGTACGTGGGTGCTCACACTCAGGTAAGGGTGAATGGAGCTTTGAGTGATGAGTTTCCCGTGAATGTTGGTGTGCATCAGGGGTCAGTTTTGAGTCCCTTGTTGTTTATCATGGTGCTTGAAGCCCTCTCACGTGACTTCAGAGATGGACTCCCATGGGAGATGTTGTATGCTGATGATTTGGTGCTGATTGCTGAGAATGAAGGGGAGGCTGAGGAAAGATTTAAGAAGTGGAGAGATGGTATGGGGCACAAGGGCTTAAGGGTAAATGCAGATAAAACAAAAGTGATGATATCTAGGGTTGGTGGCGGTACAATCAGAGGAGAGGGAGAGTGGCCATGTGCAGTTTGCCACAAAGGTGTGGGAAGTAATTCCATCTTGTGCAGTGTCTGTGATAAGTGGGTGCACAAGAGATGTAGTGGTATTAGAGGTAGACTGCGAGATAATGCTGATTTCATGTGTGCGGTGTGTCGGGGAGAGCAGGAGGAGATTGTTAGGCGTGAGAGGGTTGAACTTGCAGGTGAGTCTCTTGAGTGTGTGGAGGAGTTTTGTTATTTGGGAGACATGTTAGGTGCCGGAGGTGGGGCTGGAGTTAGCTCGGTTGCTAGAGTGAGAAGTGGTTGGAAGAAGTTCAGGGAGCTGTTGCCTCTCCTGACATTGAGAGGACTCTCCTTACGTGCTAAGGGGTCTTTGTATGCAGCATGTGTTAGGAGTGTGATGCTGTATGGTAGTGAGACCTGGGCAGTAAAGGAAGAAGATATTCGCAGGTTCAAACGTACAGAAATGACAATGATTAGGTGGATGTGCAGTGCGTCCCTGCGTGCAAGGCCTGGGGGGGCTGGGCTTACGATAGAAGAGTTGAGAGGTAGGATGGGACTGGAGTGTATTGGTGTTGTGATGAGGAGAGGCAGGCTGAGGTGGTTTGGACATGTGGAGAGGATGGGAGAGGATAATTGGGTGCAGAGGGTGAGAGGTGTTAATATTGGGGGAGGGGTTGGGAGGGGTAGACCGAGAAAGACATGGGATGAGGTCATTAAATGTGACTTAAGGGTTAAGGGACTGAATAGGGAGGCTGCCAGAGATCGAGCAGCATGGAGAGCCGCCATTAGGTGACCAAGGCCGACACATGCAAGCATGTTGGAGCCTTCAAAAATGAGCGAATGAGCGAAAAATACTGTCCAAGTTTCTTATATTTACAGAATACAGTACTGTCTCCTTGGTTATTGTCAAACTTTTTCGGATTTGGGGTCTTTCCTACATTATTCCTTTACATTGAACACTTCCTTATTATGTTACTAAACCTATTATCATCATTATTTCTTTTTTCATACCGTTTTTGAAGATATTCGTGTTTTTTGGTTTGAAAAAACAGGCTCAAAGTTATCTGACCTTTAAACAGCTAAAATCAAGTCCAAATACTGAAATGTCAGAGCCAATATGTCTTTAATCGATAGTATGACACTACACTGAGATCAAACTGAAATATTTTTAAATTCTTTTCCATATTTCTGTGGTTAATAACAGTTAAATAACATTTTATCACAAGTTCGGTCCAACCACGGTGGGCGATAATTTGCTTCATCACACAGTATCACTACAAATACTCAGAGATAACACAAGAATGAGGTTATTGCAAGGATGTACAGAAGTTCAGTTACATCTAATAACATATTATCAAGACAACTCCAGCAGTTATGGAGATAGGACAGTTTAAAAGTTGCAAAACTTTGATTGTGTTTTTATTTTTGGCGGACAGCACGGTATATTACTAAAGGCCTCATATACTCCTCCATACAAAAATTCTCCCATCCAACCCTATACACTGGCAGTTTCCTTGGCTCATCAGTCTTTTAATAAATGCCTACAAAAATTTCTTTTATGCCTTACCTGAGAGCAATACCCTGATCCTCCAAGTAAACCCCATAGTCCTTGGATATCTTGTGAGTGATGTCAGACAGCAAAGGAATCTTCAACTTTCCAAGACCTCCTTCCTGAAATGTATTATTGCTATTAGGAAATTATACTAGCACCAGTAATAAGTGCAGGTTATAAACTGGTATAAGAAGACACATAAATATGCTATTAAGTCAATGTATGTATGGTATGATATTTATTGTCACAGCCAGTTTGCACATGCATGACATGGGTGAGCAGCTCTATTACACACATCCAAACTGCATTTTACAGGTCAACAATGGTACCAGATCAAAAGGACACAATGTTTACACACCAATTTACATCTGATAACAATTCACTGCTCTGTCACATCAACACACAAGGAGTTAAAATTTCATAATTGGAAGATATAACATTACCTTATGAATGAGAGGAAAAAATATAGATGAACCAACCTTGCGAGGCGTGTTGGTCCAAGCCAAGTGAGTGAAGTGCGAGTCAATGGAGCAAGCTACTACCTCAGTGTTCAGTTTTTTGAACTCCTCTACTCGATCATTGAATGCCAAAATTTCAGTTGGACAAACAAATGTGCTGAAAAACAAAACCTTAATTACTTATACCATACAACAAAAGTGAATAAGTATCTGTAAAGGTATCTCTTCTGTGGCAGTATACTGTACTCTGCTAAGATACGTACTCCATTTACTTTCATTAAACTTACCGGTACTGTATTTACAAACACAAATCTTTTCAGCACACATCTCTGGGTGCAGAAAATAAAAATATTACTCTCATATTTCATGAATATCTTGAAATGCACAAGCACCCATATACTGTACACTCAAAAGCCTTAGTTCTGCTCTTCCTCTAATCCTACCCTTGGCTGTGGGGAAGCTGTAGCCAAAGCTTCACTCCACGTGAAGACCTGTTGTCCAGTGTGTTTGGTGCTATCTGGCAATTTGAAGTTATGATAGATTTAATGAGGAAGAGTTTATGATCACAATGTTACCAGTACCATGCAGTCTAAATAAAAAAAATAAAAAAAAAGTGCCAAACTAGCAACAACAGATCTTCATTTGGTATGAAACCTAGATTACTGCTTCCTTTTTGCCTGGGGAAACAGCACATGAGGAGCAGAAATTACAGCACACAAATGCATCTACCATAACAAAGAAAGAAGACAGTTTTGAGATGCCTGTCTCCCAAGCTTCACATCTCAAGGTATTAACAAGAAAGAAGTAAAGAAGTGGGTAGGACAGCTGCAAATGCAAAAACTGTGCAAATAGAAAATGGCCATAAGGCACTACAGCCTGTGATTCTAAGAAACTGCTAAACAATAATGACAAGTATTTTGTTCTGGCTACTAACTTTTTACTTGATAAAGTTTACGAGAGAATTCTAAGACTGAAAGGGTTAATATTCTTCCAGTAAGAATTGAGTAACTATTCAAAATTAAGATATTATAGAACCATGGTGTTGCAGTACAGAGCATCCTTTTAATCAACAACCAAATTTTATAATAAAAGCAAGACTTACTATAAGACATATGAAAACATACCAATATAAAATATACAATGTACAGTCAGAAACCAAAGTTTGCCTACCAATTCACCTCTTCTACTCTGCATTTTCCTCTGCTGACTAATACAGTATTCCTTGGCTGACAGATGATCTTCCAATATGATGCATCTGTAAGGAAAGTGATCAACATGCCCCATGCATGAAGCAAAGTGGAACAGTAAATGAACTTTTGTCCCTTACTTTACATAATTTCACATGATAACTCACAAGTCGAGAGGATAGAAGAAAAACACAAGGTATTTTCCACGGTAATCAGTCAGCTTCAGCTCTTGAAACTGGCCATCAAGTACAGCTGTTCCTTCCCATGCAGGAGCTGGCTTGCTAACTGAAACAAAAAATATAAAGAAATAAAATCAAAACCACTTGATCTGGGGCAATTTACAGACAACTATTCAACTACACAACAGAAGAGGCTTCATTTGCAGTCTACATTAAGGCTCTTAAGATTTGAATCAAACCATCTGGTGTTATATGGTATAGAAAATTACAGCTATTTCATACCTGAGAGGGTCTCAGGCTCACTCTCTGCCAATTAAACCATCTGGCTTTAGTTGGAACAAAATATTCCAGACCATTAAAGGTTTGAACTCGTTTCGTTTTTTGTTTCGTTTTTGAAGGCTCCAACATGCTTGCATGTGTCGGCCTTGGTCACCTAATGGCGGCTCTCCATGCTGCTCGATCTCTGGCAGCCTCCCTATTCAGTCCCTTAACCCTTAAGTCACATTTAATGACCTCGTCCCATGTCTTTCTCGGTCTACCCCTCCCAACCCCTCCCCCAATATTAACACTTCTCACCCTCTGTACCCAATTATCATCCCCCATCCTCTCCACATGTCCAAACCACCTCAGCCTACCTCTCCTCATCACAACACCAATACACTCCAGTCCCATCCTACCTCTCAACTCTTCTATCGTAAACCCAGCCCCCCCAGGCCTTGCACGCAGGGATGCACTGCACAGCCACCTAATCATTGTCATTTCTGTACGTTTAAACCTGCGAATATCTTCTTCCTTTACTGCCCAGGTCTCACTACCATACAGCATCACACTCCTAACACATGCTGCATACAAAGACCCCTTAGCACGTAAGGAGAGTCCTCTCAATGTCAGGAGAGGCAACAGCTCCCTGAACTTCTTCCAACCACTTCTCACTCTAGCAACCGAGCTAACTCCAGCCCCACCTCCGGCACCTAACATGTCTCCCAAATAACAAAACTCCTCCACACACTCAAGAGACTCACCTGCAAGTTCAACCCTCTCACGCCTAACAATCTCCTCCTGCTCTCCCCGACACACCGCACACATGAAATCAGCATTATCTCGCAGTCTACCTCTAATACCACTACATCTCTTGTGCACCCACTTATCACAGACACTGCACAAGATGGAATTACTTCCCACACCTTTGTGGCAAACTGCACATGGCCACTCTCCCTCTCCTCTGATTGTACCGCCACCAACCCTAGATATCATCACTTTTGTTTTATCTGCATTTACCCTTAAGCCCTTGTGCCCCATACCATCTCTCCACTTCTTAAATCTTTCCTCAGCCTCCCCTTCATTCTCAGCAATCAGCACCAAATCATCAGCATACAACATCTCCCATGGGAGTCCATCTCTGAAGTCACGTGAGAGGGCTTCAAGCACCATGATAAACAACAAGGGACTCAAAACTGACCCCTGATGCACACCAACATTCATGGGAAACTCATCACTCAAAGCTCCATTCACCCTTACCTGAGTGTGAGCACCCACGTACATGGCCATAACCACCCTAACCAGCCACTCTTCCAACCCTAGCTTTCTCATTGCCCACTTCACCACCTCTCTAGGGACTCTGTCAAAGGCCTTTTCCAAATCAACAAAAACAAAATACAATTCCCTTTTCTTGCCAATATATTTTTCCTGAAGCTGTCGAACAATGAATAATGGCATCAGTGGTCCCCCTGCCTGGCATAAACCCAAACTGCATCTCATTGATATTCACTCTTTCTCTAATCATACCTTCTAGAACTCTCTCCATTACTTTCATTATCTGATCTAAGAGCTTTATACCTCTGTAATTTCCCCTTTCCAGGGCATCACCCTTCCCTTTGTACACATTTACAATTACACTTTTCAGCCAATCATCTGGGACAACACACTCATATATAATCCTATTTATCAGGTCAGTGACTAACCTCACCCCAATATCTCCTGAGGCCTTCAACATTTCGGCAGTCAACCCAGACACACCTGCCGCCTTCCCCACCCGCATCCTGCCTATTGCCTCACCCACAGTAGCAGCGTCAATCAAAGGCCAAGGCCCAAACACTGGATCACCTGGCTCCAAACCTTCCCTATCCCAATCAAACTCCTCATTCAACAACCGACTATAATGCTCTCTCCATGCATCTTTAATATCCTCACTGTTTACCAGTACCCTTCCCTCATCATTCTTCACACACTGCTCGCCTACAATGTCCCGATTATCTCTCTTCATCTGATTTGCCACCCTAAAAACCATATTTTTCCTTCCTTCATGATTTAGATTATCAAGTAAAAGTCTCTGTGACTCAGACTTCGCCCTGTATACCTGTCTTCTAGCCCTGCGCTTGGCAGCCAAGTACTCCTCCCTGTTACCACCCTTCTTCCATTCCCGGAAAAGCCTTTTCTTCTCCTTAACTGCGGCTTCTACACTCTCATCCCACCACCAAGTTACTTTATGTCTTGGTGGGCCTCTTGTCCAACCGCATACTGCATCGGTAACTCTCAAGAGGTTGTTCTTAAGGGCTCCATACTGTTCATTAACGTCTCTATCTTCGGCTTCCTGTTCAGCCACCACTCTCCTCATCTCACTATAAAAGGCATCCCTTACTGATTGGTTTCTCAGCTTCCATATTTTCCTCCTAGGTACATATGTCCTCCTTCTCATCCTTTGTTCCTTAAGCACCATGTCACAAATCAACAGTTTGTGCTGCTGCACACACTCCTCGCTTCCTATAACTTTAACATCCCTCACTAATCTCCTATCAACCCTCCTGACCAGAAAATAATCTATCTGGCTACTATTTCCCCCGGACTCGTACGTAATCAATCTACTCACTCTTTTTCTAAAATGTGTGTTGCACACAATCATGTCCATAGCCTCCCCAAACTCGAGTATTCTTTCCCCTTCCGCATTCCTCACACCATATGCACATCCTCCATGGACTCCTTCATACCCTTGAGCTGCTTCACCAACATGACCATTTAAATCCCCTCCCAGAACCACTACCTCATCATCGCCCATACCACTCACTACACGTATTAAATCATCCCAAAATCTATCCTTCTCTGCGTCATCCAATCCTACCTGCGGAGCATATGCTGATATAACAGAAACCATCACCCGTCCTATCAAAATTTTCACTACTATTATCCTATCACTTACTCTCATGACATTCATAACATACTCCACCCATTTCTCCGCAACCAACACACCCACACCCCCATATCCGTCAGTTCCCCCCTGCCAAAACAACTTATAGTAGCAATCCTTCCCAGCAATCTTTCTGGCTGATCCACCCCTGTACCGGACTTCCTGCAGACAAGCCACATCCACCCACCTCCTACTGAATGCCTCAACAACTTCCCCTGCTCTTCCTTTCAAACTTCCCACATTCCACGAACCCACCCTAAACCCCCTGGGTGATTTGATGTCCTCAGGCTTGCTTTGGCGCTTGTTTTTATATTTATTCATAGTAGGTAAGTATTTTGTAAACATAAAAACCATAGACAGTATTCTGTAAACATAAAAAACAGTGACAGTGGTAATGTTAATAATGAAAGAGTAAGGTAAATAAAAAAAAGTAATTGTATAATAATAATAGCACTGTTCATGGTGAGAAAGAGAGACAGAGTGAGGAAAAGAAAACTGTATGGCATCTCACGATTGGCTCTCGTAACCCACATGGTATGCATCTCAGCTTGTGATTAGGCAGCTCCAGAGTATGGCGGGAAGGTACACGTATCTCGGTCTACTACTAAGATCTCATTTCATTACTGGTGTATGTCCATAAAGTCCATAGTTCAGGGTTACTTGATAGAAATGTCAACCTTATTACTAAAGGTATACCGGGCCCTGCTACTGTCTCCTAATTTGCTACAGCCCACTGCATTAGTAAATCTCGACTCTCAGTACGTTGTCTGTCTATAAGGCCCATGGGTAGGAGTTATTTAATAGGAATTTCACCTTAGTATACCATGACAGCCTTAGCTCCAATTTGGCCGCAGTGGCGTATAGCCTGGTCTGTTACTAGGCACCTCATATGACAGGTTTAGCACCAGTGTTTTTTCTCACTGATGCGATAGTCATCAGATTGACTCTAGCTAATAGGTAATATGAAACTTTCTAAAATGGAGTGTCAGAAGATGTGTGGATCAAATATTTGCAATGAGACAGATAGCGGAGAAGGCTTGTGAGAAGGACCATGAGGTGTTTATTGCATTCATGGGTCTGGAAAAAGCATACGACTAAGTTGACAGAGAAGGATTGTGGAATGTTTTGTGCATGTATGGTGTAGATGGTAAACTGCTAGATGCTGTCATATTATGATGGTAGTGAAGCATGTGTAAGGGTTAATGGGCGTCTGAGTGAATGGTTCACGATCAGTGGGCATGTGACAAGGTTGTGCGATGTTCCCATGGTTGTTCATTATATATGGATGGGGTGACTAGAGAAGTAAAAACACGAGTAATGCAGAGGGGGATGGTGTTGGTAATGAATAGTGATGGATGGAATATCTTATATTTGTTGTATGCTGATGATGCAGTACTACTTGCAAATACCAGACAAGAACTTGGTAGACTAGCGCAGAGTTTTGGTGATGTCTATGAGCGTTGTGCCTTAGAGTTAATGTTGAAAAGAGTAAAGTGATGATTATTGAGAGAGAAGGTGACTCCCAGTCCGATGTTACAGTGAGTGGAGACAGACTGGAATTGGTGAGATAGTTCAGATATCTGGGTGCAGTGATAGAAAAGAGAGGAAAATGTGCAAAAGAAGTGGAAAGTAGAGTGGCACGAGGAAGGAAAGTAGGTGGTGCAATGAAGGCCTTGATAAGAAACAGAGGCTTGAGTGTTGCAGCTGCATGAGGCTTACATGAAGGAGTGTTAGTGCCAGCTTTAACATATGGATGTGAGACGATAGTGTGGCATGAAAATGAAAAGTCAAGAGTGAGAGCAGTGGAGATGGACTACTGAGGAATGTATGTGGAATACAGAGAGTGGATAGGATATGAAATGATGTGATTCGTGAAAGATGTGGAGTGAGGAAGTTTGTGGACACCAGAATCGAAGAGAGTGTACTGAGATGGTATGGTCATGTGGACAGAATGGATAAGAGTGGTGAAAAAGGTATATCTGAGCAAATTTGAAGGAGGAAAGAAGTGAGGTAGGTCAAGGAGTAGGTGGAGGGATTTGGTGGATGAGTGAGTGAGGAAGATAGGTTTGGAAGTCGATGATGCTAGGGAACTGACAAGAGATCGAGCAGGCTGGATGAACATTGTGAGGAGAAGCACATGATCAGGGATTTGGCACCCCTTTTAAAGTGACAGCATACGGATTGACTCTGTCGGATACGTTTATGTGAAGCTACAGAACGTGGTAAATGTTTTTGGAGTGTCCGATAGAGCCAGGATTCCGGGGGCTTGAATGATGAGTGAATGGAAGCGTGGCCCATTGGATTGGGCAAGTTTGGGCTGTCTGGGTATTGCTACTCCTCACCCTGCCTTTGAGTGGGAAAGGAGGTCTGGATGATGATGGTGATATAAAATGTGGATGCTTAAGCCTTGTGAGGTGGAGTCAGGATTTTGGGGACATGAATGGTGAATGAATGAGAGTGTTGTGCATTTAAATGGTCAGTTGGTTAGTAGTTCCCCTTGTACTGTATCAGGTTTTTCCATGCTCCTGTTACTTCTGCTGCTGCTGATGACACCATTATCTTCTGGGTACAAACACTTTTATCCTTAAATCGATGTAAACATCAACAACCTAGACACACTACTATTCAATCCATACCATGCTCATTTAGGTAGGCCATGTTCCATGCTTGCTTGAGTCAGCACAGATATTGGTAATTCTAAAAAGTGTAGGACTGTATTGACTGTGGTTTCAAAGTTGTGTCTGAGTGGAATGGTGGTGCAGTGTGATATATCTGTACTGAATTTAGTGTAGGTATTGTTGTTGTGGATTGTCAAGTATACAGCATACTATTTATGTTTTTGGTGCATTTGTTTTCAAGAATGACTTGCATTTTACCTGATTTTTTTTTTTTTTTTTTTTTTAATGTGTCCGACTCTGGGCATAGGCTTCACAGCCTGCTATCAAGGCCCAGTCGTCCTCCTACAATCTACATGTCACCACTTCGGCGCTTAACACCCACCGTCCATATTGAATACATGCTAGGGCTGTCTCATACAGGACTGGTGTATTGGTATTAGCGGGGTCATTTTTACGACATGTCGGCGGGTCTTCTGGTAGATCGGTAAAGCCTGATTTAATGAAATTCAAATCCTTAAACTGTTCCCTGCACCAGCGAGGATTCGAACCTGGGTCCCACGGGACCGCAAGCCAACTCTCTACCGGTCGAGCTACCGCCTCCCCTAAATTTGAGTTTGAGGCTTCCCCCCCCCCCCGAGTACGATATGTTTCTAAAAATGATAACAAGCAATCCAGTGTTACTAGTACTTTCTTTGAGGCAGTGGTGTGTGGATCCTGGTTACCAGATTGTCCAGTTCATTTAAATTAGATAACCAGCCCACTCCCATTGGTTGCCTGTTGTTAAAAAAATATGTAGCTGCAAATGCAGTTTTCACTTTATTGAATAATTGTGTAAACTGTACATTACGTACTGGATGTTTCCTTTCAGGTAAGCAGTTATACCATAAAAAGGTTGGTTTGTGTCCAGTGTTGCACAAGCTTCTTTCCAGCTGGGATAAATCTGATAATTTACTTCAAGTTTTTTGTTATTTGAATCTAATAGTCCAAGTGATGTAGGTTGCATGATTTACTTACATTTTTCTTATCAAGGGTGAGCCACTATTCTGAAGCCCCAAAATAACACCGACATATCCATCACTAATGAATATTTAAATCAAACTCCATACTCACAAACTCCACAACAATTAAGCTAAAAAAGACAAATACTGGAAATGAAATGCTTTTCTTCCACCAGCATGACACTGAGTAGTCTTCAGTTGGTCAAAGGCATCGATTCAGTTATCATGCCATACTCTATAGCTGACTGTGTATTTTCAGTTCTAATGATTTAACTCAAGAATCTGCCATGGCTGTAGGGTATCCTTAAGAAAACTGGATTTAAAAACAAGCCTCACAAACTTGATGAGGCAATTGAAAGCATTGTTTAATGAGAAAACAACTTCCCCAGTGGATAAGTTGCACAGATAATTTGTAAGTTTGGAACAGTAGGTTTAATTATGTTTAATTGCTGAAGAAGACTTCCTTCAGCATCTGGCATAACCACTGAAAGTTTTGATGAAATGAAGAGAAGAGAGTCAGTGCCAGATTTAACATAGGCTAAATTAGTTCATTAATAATGACTATTGAAATTATTCTGGGGCCTTATAGTTGTGAATCACACTGTGTATATTAAGTACATCCTTGACACTGTTGTATGATTTCTCAGGGGTTTGTTCATCATTGACGATAAAGGTGTGCTACGTCAAATCACCATGAATGACCTTCCAGTGGGGCGGTCGGTTGATGAGACCCTCCGCCTTGTACAAGCCTTCCAGTTCACTGATGATCATGGTGAGGTGTGCCCTGCTGGATGGAAACCTGGCGATGACACAGTAAGTAGATTTTCATAATTAATTTTAACCCCTTACAGGTTGACCCATTTTGTATTTTATTCCTGCTATCTCCAAACTGTTTTGTTCAGCTCTGGATTAATTTTTTGAATTGGAGAGGACAGATATTGATTTAATAAGCCTTCACTGTTAAAAGTATACAGTACTCAGAGCTGAATAAAAGAATCAGGATGTAGGTTCAATATACCACTTGCTGGAATGGGATGACTTCATGTAGTGACATCAGTATGACAGGGTGATGGAGCTGCCCATTTAGACAAATGACTGTCCCCTCCCTGACCCCTGAAAGGAGGATTGTACACTGCAGCTAAGCAGTTTTAGCAAGCAGCTCATTGGGTTCATGTTCAGTTGGTCAAGGGGTTGCAGCCATTACTCCTACCAGAATATACAGTACCAGTAAACATGTCACTAAATGAAAGTGTTAATAATTATTTTGCATCATTGTTATTTTCGTTTTACTGTATTTCCTGATGCTTAATTTTATGCTTTTTAAATTTCATTATGACTTGTATAAGTTGTGGTAATTATATAGTAAAATTCCACTTTTGCCATGTAGTTCAAGAAAATTAATTCCTCTAAGATAGCACTATTAAAAAATGATGATTAATTTTAGGTGAACCTCTTATGTCTTTCTAATGCTGTGGGTTAGGGTAGATAAACCATTAAAAGTAATTGTTTTCAGTATATAGGAAAGTTTTGAGATGACCTGGGATAACAGTGGCCACAAGAAATGATGAAAGCTACACATGATGTAATATATAGCTACCGTCATACCAATAGCTAGAGAGTTATGTAATTCTACCTGATCATCAGCAGGTATCCTTTATTTCCATAATGTTGTCATAAAACGTTTAATTGGGTAACCTTCCACCACCACAGCTGTCAGGAAAGTGTGAACATTTGATCATGTTAATGTGCTGTCAATATTGTCTTGTTTAACTTTAATATTTTATTTTTATTATGATTCTTAGAAAGGGAGAAGTGTGCCGTAATTTTAATCCCAGTAATGAAGAATGCTAGCAGTGTTCAAATCAAATCACTGGCTTTATATTTTTGGTTTTTGTTGTTGTTGCTCAACCCCAGTCTTTTTAGCTAAGCAGACCTGTTGACTGCAGGTAAACAACTGCCCTTATGGGGTTGTCACATAGGTTCCCTTCACTGTTGATTTGTCTGCATCATAGTGTGGCATGTGCTGTTAATGCCGTTGTGTGTATTGTGTTGTGTGGGCCTGTGGTACAAGCACTTTTACTGTTATTTTTCAGTAGCAGTAGTGTTTTCATGGCCTTGCACGCACCAGACAGTTATATAACAACTAGAACACAAGGGAGACAATTGCAGCAGCAAGCTTGACACATGAGTGAGAAAGGGACTTCAGAGTGGTTGTAGGAAGGAGGTTGCATGCACAGAAGCCTCAGAAGGGTGTTTTGCACCGCCATCTTGGCTCAAATGTATGACTGTCAGCTTGTATGGGTGGCTAGCGCATCCATACAGGACATCGTACGTGGCTGTTGCAAAAATCGTACGAGTGATTTTCGTGATCGATTACCCAAAACTGGGTTTAAATTTTCATTGATCATTATAGCAATCATCTGCATACTGTATGATTGTATACTAGGTTGTTACTGTACTGTAGGGGCATATCAGTATGGCCATATAATTTATATGAATATTTTAACTTCCAGATCATCCCAAATCCACAAGAGAAGCTGAAGTATTTCAAGAAAGCAAACCAGTAGTGTTGAATGCTGTACATTCCAGTAAGTGGGTTGAGAACTCATAATAAAATTTAACAGTATTGTACTCTATGTATAATAGGCATATAGTATGAGAAATTAGAATCCGTTCGTACTGCAGTATTAAAGTCATTTATGAGGCTGAGATCTCTCAGAGCACTCTGGTCTTCAGGCAATTTCTTCAAATTGCATTTAAGCATTGATTTTTGTTTCTTAACAAATTTTTGTAGTTTTCCTAATGAACTATTGAAAAATTAATAAGAAACAATGTTTTATCAGTAGTTTTACCAGGAAGCATTGGTGCATGGTTTCTGGTAGGCCTGTTTTTTTTTTTTTTTTCATCTGTTGTGTGTGTTGTTGGAGTTGACTAGGGGATTCTATAAACAGAGTTTTTTGATAAGTGCAGTATAACTACAAGGGAGACACACACACACACACACACACACACACACACACACACACACACACACACACACACACACACACACACACACACACACACACACTTGTGAATCTTGGGAATGCAATGAAGAGTGGCTGAGTGACAAGGAGAATGAGTATGCTAATAGAGTGATCAGGTACTGTTGGTCCATGCTCATGTGTGATGGAGATATGATAGTCTGAGTGGGGCATTCTGTATATTTATCAAAATTAAGATATGAGGAAAGTAGCTGAATTCATAAGCCTTTGAATGGATGAATATAAAACAGTAAAGCCCTTGGGATAAAGACCAATGGAGATGTCCTGTAAGGGTGACACTGTGAGAGGAAGGAAAATAGTGAGCAGTAGTTCCTGACAGATGCACATTTAGTCTAACTGTGCAACACTTTTCCAAAGACCTTTAAGGTGCTATGTGTTTTAACCAAACATAGGCAGAGTAAAGCTGTTATAGGAGGGAGCAGTTTTCGACAACTTATGTACCTTCAATTTATGTTTAGACAAACTTATTCAGTATGTTCCAAAAGGCATCCTGTTTCAGGAGTCTGTTTCATTCCCCTCTTTGATGCTTGATTCGTTCTGTACCTGTTGATTCCTATAGCACGCCAAAGATACCTGACTTTGGTTGACAAAAGCAGCTTTCAGATGTTCCAAAAGGCATCCTGTTTCAGGAGTCTGTTACATTCCCCTCTTTGATGCTTGATTCGTTCTGTACCCGTTGATTCCTATAGCACGCCAAAGATACCTGACTTTGGTTGACAAATCAGTTTTCAGATTTAAAACTCTACATCCCAACTAATGAATAATAAATTCTCAGTCACCAGCAATGGATGGAGGTTTTCACCTCTTTGTGTCTGTCCGTTTCTGTGTCACATTGTGTCCAGTGCATAGTAGAAAAAATAATGGGAGGCTCATAGTAAATACTTGGAATTTGCAAGGATGTTCATATTAACCCAAGAATGGAGTGATAAAATGTGGTTAAAGTGAATCAGAGGACAAAAATGCACATCTGACTTTAAGCAAATAATTATCAGCTCACTGTGGTGTGGTGGAGGTATGCACATTATTGAGTGTTGTATTTTTTATGTGCTCCTTAAGGCTTGATGTTCACTGATGACAGCAGGTGTATGAAGGCAGTGATTGTAGTTATACATTATTCAAACCGACTTCTAGTATATGTGTGACGTACTCATCTGGTTGAGTAAGTGAAAAGGGTTTTTCATTTGAACTAGAGTACTTTATGTTTAGCCATACAGTGTGCTTTTCTTAGACTCTGCCTGCATTATTAAGGGATGTGAAGGTGTAGTTCAATGTGTGTTTATTTTCCATGTGTATTTGGTACTGTGAAATGATTCTATGGTAACCTGCTGTTGTGTATAATTTAGAACCCTTACTGTCAGTGTGGGTTAATAATGTCTTATGCAGGTACCTGATAATTTAAATTGAATTTAAGCTTATTATAACTGGATTGTGGCTGGGAAAACATGGAGTATGGATATGTTGATATAAGAAAAAAAAAAAGTTTGACATTTTATTGATAGTGATTGTGATAATATTGATAGGTACAGTATTTGCAGATTAAGTAGAATAATAGCATTTTGTTTAATGAACTTGCAGGTAGAGTAAGATATATGTTGCATTGTATTGCCTTTTAAAACATTTTACTGGATAAGCCTACTTCCTTTTGTTTATTAATAAACTGTTATGAATAACTTGTACATTTGTTATTACTAGTACCAGGAAATATAAATGTGTCTGTGCTTTGAAGGTGATTGGATTGTGCTTCTTATTTCAAATACCATAAATTCTCAGTTTTCTGTTGTAATTCAGCCAAGCCCTACGCTAAATAACGTGAAACGTTGGATATTGCATATCCGGCTCAACATTCGACTTTGAACTGGATATTGTGAATCTGTCCTTCTCAACCCTCCATCCTAAACTCTTTACCATGAGTAAAAGATGAAAACTAAGCCTATGAAAACAATACAGTAATGGCACAGTACAGCAATACAATACTGTACATAGTGTACTGTTGTATGTACTCACCAAGTGTTTGCACTGATGAGGAGAAACAACACTGGGAGATTTGCACTCATAAACGGTACAGTACACAGTACAGAACGGAGGCAGTTTAACAGTCACAGTACAGCACTAGGACATGAGCACTGACAGGCCATTAGCTTTGCTATACAATACAGTACAATAGCTTGATCATAGGATGCCACAGAGTTAGTCAAAGCACCAGGGATTTGCGACCGCGTAATCAGAGAAGTGGAATGCACAGGTACGTCTTGACTACATCCATGGGCGAGAATGAGAATGCGTCAGCATTCTTGGCGCACTGGGTGAGCCACGCTCTTAGTGGATTCAGATTGGCTGGCGCATGGCGGGTGTTTTCATTGGCTCCTGAGTTTTAGGATTTTTCTTGGCTCCAGTTGGTTACCACTTACATGCCAGTTGAGACGCCTCAGCGCCAGATATTGTCCTGGACCGACGGTTACAGCCTGTTTCAGCTTCAGATGTTGCATAATTTAGCCAGGTATTGTTTTAATAGAGCCAAGATAGCTGCATCGGATATTGCATTGGGCTGGATATTGCCTCGACGGATAATTGAGAGCTTACTGTACTGTACAAATCTTTTTCAGTAAGCAGGCTATGCCTGTGTGTTAAAAAACTTTTTCATTTTGCTCATACATTATAGCCAACAAAAGGATGCTTGGTGGGCCAGTGAGTTAAGGTGCTCTATCCAAATGTAGCCCATCAGGATTTTAAGTCCGAATGATGGTTTTTCCTTAGTGCATACATAGTGCTGCTCAGGGTAGAGTTCTCCAGCTTCATTGTTTGAAC